>JANHFT010001176.1:202993-223162 GCA_032467955.1 Pseudoxenodon macrops | reverse complement strand
TGTTTAATGTTTTTTAATTGTTTGTGTGAATAAAAGTTATTAAAAAAAAAAAAAAGAAATTCGGAACTGGGCCCTTTAGGGGGGGCCTGTTGTAACTTCAAAAACTCACTAAGTGACCGCTTGTAAGTTGAGGATATCTGCATGTAAATAGGGTTTATCTCTGCCTGTTGAAAGTTGATGGTCAATGTGTCAAGTACCCAAGGAATCCCTAACATCTTTGGACTTGACAATCTCAAATATCAAGTTTCCCAATTGAAATCGTGACTGAATTTGTTGAGAAATTAAAGATCTTTCACCATGACACCATGCGTTCTACCAATTTTCTACATGTTTGTCCCACATAGTGGTTGTTAGTTACCTAGTTTGATAATCAAATATCTGCAGGAAAACAACCAAATTCAGAGGGCAATAAGAACCCAACAGTTAACTCTAAACTACATATATTCTTCAGTTCTGCAACTTAGCTTTCGATGTTAATGTTAGGAGTCTTGTGAAAACAGAACTAGAATCTTGTCAGAACGTATTTCTGTCTAGAGCATATTCTGATAAGGCTGCAGATTTGGGTGTACAGGCTAGTACCTGCATAGTTGATTCTTGCAAAACATGCCCTTACTTTGCCTTGAAAAGCTGAAGCAAAGTAACGATTGTGCAGACAGGTAGTCCTCAACGTACACCCATTCATTTAGTGACTGTTTGAAGTTTCAACAGCACTGAAAAAAAGTGACATGACCGTTTTTCGCACTTACAACAGTTATAGCATCCCCAGGTTCACGGGATCAAAATCTGGATGCTTGGCCACTGGCATATATTTATGACAGCTGCAGTGTCCCATGGTCACACGATCACCTATTGTCACCTTCAGAGAAGCAAAGTCACGGCGGAAGCCAGATTCACTTAACGACTGTGTTACTAACATAACAACTAGTGATTCACTCAACAACCGTGCCAATAAAAGTTGTAAAATGGGATAAAGCTCACTTAACAACCGTGTTACTTAGCAATGGATATTTTGGGCTCAATTGTGGTCGTAAGTCAAGGACTACCTGTAATTACTGCTATTAATAGCAATATGAATCCAAAATAAATATACAAAAATAGTGGCTACCTCAAAAATAGTTTTGTCCATATTTCAAGTTATGTAAAAGTAAACAAGCTTAACCTAACCATTACAAAAATAGTTTTAAATATGATTGTATTGTTCAGTCCTAAAGAAAAGGTTGCATTTTATAAAGTTGCATTGTTGTATAAATGTTCTATTTGATATACAGATTACAATTTAATTACTCAAAGTACTCTTTATATCTTGTTCAGATTTATCAACAAAGGATACAAATTTATTTATTTTAGGGTTTATGATAAAGCAAATTTTGACAAACATTATTCAGACAGTTTATAGGGGGTGAAGAGAAAAAAGTTCTGAATAATTCTCTTTCTTGTCTGAGGCTTTAAAGAATGAGTCAGTGCTCTTTGCCTATTCCTTCAAAAAATGCTAACTATGGTTAAGCGGCTTTATCAAGATGTACTTTCTAAAAAATAGATACTTATTGTACTAGTATTACCCTAGTATTCTCAAGTTTCTTTTGTTCTGGAAAATAACTGAAGAGCTACAACTCAAGCAGAAAGAAGAAAACTTATTCTGACGATATGGTGGGTAGTTGGTTTTAATAAAAAGTCACTGCTTATGTGTCTTTTGCATTAACTCAATCAGAAGAAATATTCCTATGAATTGCACAAAAACAATTGCAAAACTTTCGATCAAGCAAATTACTGAAATCTACAAACTGACCAATGAAAAATGTAGGTAGTCAGCATTCGCCTTCTGAAAGAAATCTGCACCTAATAAATTAGTACATTGAAGAATTACCTGGTACCATTCATGGCTTCATCTTGATTTGAAAATCCCCTATCTAGTTTTTGTTAGAATGAATCAGCCAACTGAAAACTCAGTCAAAAAGACAAAAATGAAAGAAAAGTTTCTATCTGTTCTTTAGAACATGTGTTGTATTGTCTAGTGATCCTTTCTTCTGTCCTATTTTAAGCAGAGCCAAAATCACTGTGAGTCTTGTGCTCTTCGCCTTACTTCCTTTGAACTTAAGTCAATTAAAAAAAAATCAAATGGATTTTCCACAGAACCAAAAGTAATCAAACATTTAATTGAGTCAGTCTAAAATCTTCCCGGACATTATCTTCTATTCTTTTGCTCTGAGGCCAAACCAGTATGTCAAAAATTAGATTTTGTCTCTTTAGTTGTACCACTTTGCTTCCATTGTTAGACAACACAATTTCTGTGTTGCTGTCCCTCTCTACTGAAAACCACAGCAAAGTTCCTGGGAGCTCTGGAAGATATTCTCATTGCATATGTAACTAAAAGGTATAATGTGTACTTAGGGGGCAGGAAGTCTATGGAAAATGACTATTATAATAGAGACATTAGTCAATATAAGTCAGGTTTTTTTTAACTTTCTTGAAGAACCCCCACTGCTGCCAAATTTTTTATCCTCACCAAACCTGCCTTTCAGTGAAAGATTAGTACTGTGTGAGTGTTTAGGCAAATGTGTTCTTTCCATCAAGTAGCTTGGCATCTTACCTGATGCTTTGTCTCCACAGACAACACAATACTCGACTACCTGTGGCCGCTGGATATCAGTTTTAGCTAATAAACGTTCCACAGAGGCAGAGTCAGTGACAATCTAAAATGAAACATTTAAATGTTTGTAGTATAATTTCTATTTGAAACTGTATTTAAAACATGCTGCCAATTTTTAAACATAAAACACCACTGTGCCACAATTGTGCAACTGCAAAATAAACATATGGAAAAATTATAAAAAACAACAACAGTATAGCAAAGCCAGCAAGGAAAAGGCTTTAAACGTTTACATGGTAATTGATGGCATGATAATGTAAAAGAAAGTTATAATGATTCATACACATGGCAGCCATCTACTGTACTAATTGCCTCAAGACAATGTAAACCATTGCCCCTTGCCTTGTTTGCATAATATGACAATGTTGATCTATATAATATTAATCACATGTTTAGTTTTGTTTCTATGTTTTGAGATCATCTGATTTTTGTTGAGCTGATAGTATTTCAGCAATATGATGTGGAGAGTAGAATATAAATTCTACAGACCCATGCTAATTAGTTAAACTATAAGCCATCTTTCTGCATGCTCTTAAGTCTGAATATCCAATACACATTATTCTTTAACTGTGGCATTTACCTGTATTCTGCCTGGCACAATATTATCTGTGGTAGTAAAAATAAGTTGCTTGGTATTAGAAGTCTCAGGTGCAGCGAGTATTACTTTCCCTGTTCCAGTACCATCTGGACTAGCAAGTATAAATTGTTGCTTTGGGGATACTGATGAATCCACTGCTGTCACTATTTGAATTTTCTGCCCTGTTTGCTGATCTGTGACAATCTATAACAAAAAGAAAAACATTATAATTTAATACATTAAAAAATAAATTTAACAAGCTTTGAGTTCACTTTTAAGAATTATATGCCATTAGTTAAGGATGCTGTGTTTCCTGTTACCAAATTATGGATGCAGGTTACGCATCCATAAAGAAAGAAATGCTATAGTAAAATGGAAAGATTCTATCAACAGGTGTTTCAAATATGTAGATTACTCAAAATGAAATAAGAAACTGTCTTCAAACATGTACTGTCCACCAGTATATACAAATAGAAAAGAAGGCATAGATATAGATATAGAAAAGAATTATAAAATTACATATTAGGTCTAAAATTATTACATAAAAGGAAACAATTAAATTAAAATGCTGTCATTTGCTGCTACATATTAGGCAGAAAGAGATGAAACAGATTATATTTCGAAGACAAGTCTATACCTGAATACGTTGCGGTGATGATACAGTGGAATCTGTGGAGATTATCTGGATGCGCTGGGAAGGGCTGGTCATCACTGGAGTTTCAGATAAGGTTGACTGGACAGTTTGGACCTAGAATGATTTATGAAAAAAGACTTTACACATGGCAAAACAATACAATGAATATTATATAACTTAATATTTTATTAAATAATTTAAATCTTTTGATTGGGGAATTGTACAGCAGAGTACATGTTCAAGATTCTCCAAGTTATAAGGTACTTATTTTGCTTACAAACTCCAAAGAATGCCTTCCAAAGCAGTTCCACAGTCTCTTAAGGGCTTTAGAAGAGAAGCTGGTATGCCGAATGTGGTATCTATGTCATTTTATTTTTGTATTGTAGACTAGAACCTTCCATCAGGAAAGAAGAGTTTCAGACACAGTGCACTAATAAAACAGTTTTCATGCATTACTATTCTCTTAATAGGCAATCCAGGAAATGGAATTCAATTACCTGTCTCTTTGGATGTGAAGATAGGGATAGTTAAAAAATAGTATATGTGGCATTGATTGAAAAGAAATCTTCTTTAAAGGTAATAATGTAAACTATTTGGAGGTCATATGCCCTCAGAGACCAAAATATCAAGCACATTTTAATATATTACAGCCCAATGCAACAGCTAAGATAAATGGATAATTAAATAATTATTAAAATTAGAATTGTTTTAAATTAAGTTTATGGTAGGAAGACAAAGCATTGAAAGTAAAACTAAAATACTGCCTGTATTAAAGCAATCAGGAGAATAAATAAAGAGCATTAAAACCAACCAAGCAAGCCAAAAGAAATACAAATCACCTTAGAGGAAACAAATTAACAAGATTGCTATATAATTAACTGTCTTGCAGCAACAGCAATTACAAGAAATCTGGTAACCCTTTTACTGAGCTGTCAGCTAAAAGCAAGTGATCTTTCTGATCTTGGGTGACTATATGCCATGTCCTGTAAAAAATAAAAAAAGACACTTCAAGAGGACCTGGGAAACTCTTTCTATTTCCTCTAGGGGCATAGGTAAAATCATATTTGTGTTGGAACGTTTTGAAGTCTTTCTTCAAAGAGGATGGTAAAACATTACCCTCACATAATGCTTTACAGTACTGTACTCTCTGGACAGTTTGCAATGTTAACATAATTTGCATAATGCCCCCAACAATCTGTGTCCTCATTTTACTAACCTCGGAAGGTTGAAAGGCTAAGTCAATTATGAATTCTGTTAGGATCGAACTCAAGGCTGTAGGCAGAGTATGTCTGTGATACTGGATTATAACCACTGCACCACCAGCTTATTACATAAAAATAAAGGATCTCCTATGAGATAGACTAAGGAAGTTTGATATTTTGAATGAGAGAACAGTTTGCCAAGTATAGTATAACATCACTCTCTCAGTCCAACCTACTTCAAAGGGTTGTTGTTAAGGGGAAATAGGAAGAATGTATGTTGGATGTTTGCCATCCTAAATTATTTGCAAAAAATAAAAAAGGTGGAATACAAAATAAATAAATAATGGTGACTGCCCATCTCAAATTAATGATTGGGCATCTAAAATATTTTTTTTTAAATTAAAGAGGCATAAAATAGCAGCCAGTGTAAAAACATCTGTCAGATCTATCCAATGTACTGACTCAACTCCACATCGTGACTCCCAGGACTTTTAAGGCCTTACAGAAGACTGATAAATTCTTTTTCATTTTGTAAATAAGACTTATTTAAGGCACTCAGTGCCGAAAAGGTTCGCCATCACTAATATATAGATATAAAAAGAGTTGCAGGCTAAATAACTAACATACATTAATCAGAATGCAGCCCGGAATTTTGGCTGTAAATCATAAATCAAGGCAGCATGTGACCAATTTGATTTTATAACTTATAAAGCAAGTTACTATGCCCAAAAAGCAAATCACATTGTTAGATGAAGTTTGAAGCTATGACCGAGTCTCTCAAGGTATTTATGAGCCACTTCTGACGTTCCAAGACTTTCGTCCCTTGGTCATGTGATCACATGTCAGATGTTTGGCAGGCAGCCCACATTTACGTCTATATGCAGTGTCCCATGGTCACATTAGTTTCACATGATTGAATCATTTACTCCTGGTTTTCAGCAAAACTGTCCTGTAACAAATTATCGGTATGCTTAACAACTAGTGTTGACTTAACACTCATGGCAGTTACTTTACAATAATTGCATTCTTTTAATGGCCACCATAAAAAAAGATCATAAAACTGGGTCATGTAGGTGAACAATTTTATGGTTATTACTTATGGCTTATGATATTATGGTCATAAGTCAATGACTATTTGTAGTACTGTACATATTGAGAAAAATCCAGTTCCAAACAAAGTCTTTTTACTTTAAACACAAATAATGTAGCCTTTTACTAACTTATTTTAACTAGAAATACAATTAACAATGATCTCAAAAAACACTTCATGAAATGCTATCTAAAAATATTTTAAGTTTACAGCTATAAATAGATGGGAAGTATCACAGAATGAGCCGAAAATGTCTTCTATAGTATGTGTTTTTATACAAAATAAAGTTATGTATTTATTTTATTATTTGCTTATATTTTTGTGGCCCATCTTGCTTTGAAGTGACTCATGGTGGCTTACAAGATTAAAATGTTTAGGATAAATAAATTATTTGCAGCTTTTCAGCTTGGTCCTTGATTTTATATTGCTGACATTTTGAATTAAAAGAAACAGACCAATGATACAAATATATAATACAAGTTGCCACTTATAGAGGAATACTGATTTTTTCCCAAAAGAGAAGATGGTTAAAAAGCACAAGTACTTTTCATTCAGAAAGTTGCATGGCATTTGGAAATGGACATGAAGTACAAGAAATGTCAGATGTGCCACTGAAGAATTATTTGCCACAAGCAATAATATATATCTAGCTCTGTTAAACAATTGACATTTGAAATAAAATATGCAAATATATGGATTAGTTTTAAATTTTAATTTCAAAGTTTTGTATTATGTGTGCATATGCATGCATTATGAATATAACAAACAATTTTTTTCTTACTAGTTCACCTTTATATATCTTAGTCTAAAACAGCCTTTAGCCACCTGCTTCTATCTAGATGGTTTTAAGAAAACCTCTCATCATTCCCAGCCACCATGGCCAAGAGTAGTTTTAGAAAGTACTAATTTTGGAAAGACTGCATTAGACAATTTTGAAATAGGAAAGCATATAGTTTGCTCAGTACGAGAGTTATTCTTAAGGAATGCAATAATAATCTGACTTCAACAATGCAAAATCAAATATAGTAATGTATTTTATCAGACAATGTTAATAATTATTGTGATTGTTATAAAAATAGTTACAAAATATGAATTAACATTCTGTGTTAAGGAACACTGCTTACCATATAAAGGATATGAAGCAGTAAAATATATCAATAACTGATAATTATTATTAAAACTGTTACTTAAAATCAGAATGAAAATAATGGCCTTTTCTAAACACTTAAAATATTCTTGATTTATAAATCCATTCATTTGGTAAAAATATTAATAATCTATTACCAGTTTAAATTATGGTAAAATGTCATTTAATAAAATAATTATTAAGATAATGCATAAACAAATACTACCTATATATTCTATATATTCATCTAAAGAAGAATCTTATCTATAGTAATCTTAGAATTATTTGCTTTAAGCTTGAAACTGTACAGACTCCAATACTTACAGTGTCAAATCGTTCTGCAGTTTTATTTACATTTTTCCTCAGCAAAGATCTTTGGGCAAAACAATTGAAGACATCAGTTTTATTCTACTCCCAAAGGTTGTATCTGAACTCCATTTATAAAGATTCCAGTGATAAAATGACAGAATTATTTAAAAATGCCCTCCCCATGACCCTGTTCCTCTGAAGGTCAAGTACACTATCACTCCCTGTAACCAAGGAAGCAGAATCGACGTGTTCCTGCTGTTTTGCCAGCTGCTGAAGCAGTTTGTCTAATAATACAATTAATTTCACTGGGAAGGATGTACCCAGGTTACACAGTTTTCTCCTTAGTCTATCCTGGATCCAACTATGATTATTCAAGGAACAAAATAGTAAACTTCATCAGATAATAATTTTGTTATTCTCTGATGCATTGCATGACAATAAAATGAAACAAGACAAACTTTTTATTGCATTTTGTTTATGAATCATCTACCATCTTTGCAAATTAATCTTTTAAAAATAGTATTTATTAAATTTCATGCCCATCAAAAATATATTAGAATTCATTTATAACTTTATCTCTAAAGTATTTATTGGAAAACTATAAATTCCCATTTTAATTCTTGGATGAGAACTACTGTAATTTGACATATAATACAAAAATAACATACACTTCAGAAAACTATGTTGGTTCAAAACTCAAATAATTGGCATGTTGCCAAAGTATTATTTTAAGAATTATTTTCATTATTACATTACTAAAAAAAATAAAAATGGTGCATAACTGCAGCCCAAGGTTTTTTCTGGAGGTATGTCTATCTGTTCAGCAAAAACAACAACAACAAACAGCCTCTCAACTAACAAAAAGCTGTACTCAAGGCAGCAAAAAATAACCTCAACAATCCGCCTTCTGGTAAATGTCTAATTTAGAAGCCATTTTGTGAAAAGGGCAGGCTTTTCAAAATTACTATAAACGGGGGCAAATTGCTGATCGGCCAAAATGCAACCACATGACATGGGGGGACGGGGGCTGGTGTATGTTGTGGCCTGGCAGCGGACAGCAGAGCTGGCAGCAGAGTCAGACAGTGAGGAGGTTGGGGAGAAACATGGGCCAGTCCTGGGGGCTCAGAAAAGTTCAGACAAGGGATCTGAGCCGGAGGCAGAGAGGGAGCTAGACAGTAGTGAGGCAGAGGAACAGTTGGAGCCTGTTCCCGGTGCGCACATGCGCAAGAGCAGCCAGAAGACAAGAACTAAGAAAGCAGGGTCGATTTAGGATTAAAGCCACACCTTGGAGGTGATTGGCCCCTCCCATAGGAAACAAAAGAGGAGCAAACAGGGAAGGGGCTTTTGCATGAAACAATTCATTCGGTTGGTCGTTTCAAGAATGAAAAGCTCTGTTAATGACTCTTAAGATACTCTGTGCCACGTTTTGCCAAGCCATGCTGTGAATAAAAGGAATTCAGTTGTGTAAATAAAAGGGATTTTGCTGGGACTAAGATTCTGCTTCATGCTTTCTAAGGAAGCCTAGGTCAGAACAGTGTATGAACTTTAAGTTTAACTTTATCTGAGTCATAAGTAGGCCTAGAGGTCTATCGTAATTTCAAACAGTTGCAAACTGACCAGTTAAGTTTATACCAGCGCCTATAATTTTTTCTTGGAAGTTTGGTTTGTTTAGATGGATTTTTTTGCAATGTTAATTTTATTATTACACATTTGAATATATTCAATAGCAAAATGCATGAAATGGATATTTCATATAAAGTTGCAAGGAATGATTTTGGCTGTCATATCTAATGCTTGACTCTACAAAAACTCATTTTACAGTAGCCCTGACAGATGGTTGTTTAATTTCTGAACATATTCATGGAACAGAAACTCGCTATTTATTAGGTAACTGGTTCCAATGCTAGACTGTTCTTAAGAAGTTTTTTTCCTAACAATCAGAACCTGCGTTCGTAGAACCTAAATCCATAAGAGTCTTGCAGTTTGAGACTTTGACCTTTCTTTGTATGTTGAAGTTTGGAACTCAGCAGGAAACTTTTTTAGAAGACATGTTCCTCTACATAAGCAAAATGCTGCAAGAATAAACTAACTATGCAGTAAAATGTCCCATATGTATAAATAAAATAATGGGGGTGAATGGTTTTTGGATACAAAATATTGGTTTAGCTGGCTATCAATAAATGCTAGCAAACATTCATATTTGTTGAAATAAAAGCTGGATTTATTAAGACCAAAAGTGATACAGTGGATACCCTTTCGTGTGCCTGGAGGCTGCGGGAGGTCCGGATGGGGGATAAAGATTTCAATTGAACCCTAGTAAAACGGAGTGGCTGTGTCCAGGAATTTATCGTATTTGGTCCTGGATGGGGTTGCACTACCTCAGAAAGAATTGCTGGATAACTTGGATGTCCTCTTGGCTCCACAGCTCCTGCTCAAAGAACAGATGGCAGCCAGAAGGTGGGTCTTTTTCCAACTTTGTGTTGTATACGGATGCACCCCTTCCTGGCCAGGGAGGCCCTCTGCTTGGTCACTCATGCCCTGGTTATCTCCCGATTGAACCTACTGCATTTGCTTTTCATGGGGCTACTCTTAGTTTCTGGAAGCTTCATCAGGTGTGTGGAATGCAGCCGCATGAGCCGTATTGAATGTCCAGAGAAGAGCACATAACACTTCTGCTCTACCAACTGCACTGGTGCGAGTTTACTTGCGGGTCCAAATCAAGTTGTTATTACCTATAAAGCCGTAACACCATAAAACTGGTGACATAACACCAGGTTACCTTCAGAACTGCTCGCCCCATCACACCAGCCAGTCTCACTAATTTAGACACGGAAGACATGCTACAGGGCAACAATTCTTGATGTCTGAACAATGTACAATATAGCAGAACCATTACATCTCAAAATTTGGAAGCTATGTTTCTATTGATGTAGATTAAAATTGTGCTTGTCATTGCTGCAGTCATATCCTTCTACTTATATCCATATTGAAACCAACTACTATCCCTAGATCATTTTTACAACAAAATCATGCAGTTCATTTCTTTCCTTATACAATACATTTTGGATTTCTATTAAATTTAATTCTGTTTTTTTCTCAGCCCATTTTTCTGACATATCAAGACCATTTAAAATTATATTCATCTTATGTAACATTATTCTCTTCAGTTTTACATCATCTGCAGTGTTAATGAGCATTCTCTTTATTTCGTCACCCAACTCATTAACAATAACAACAAAATAGGAGTAAGAACAGTTACCCCATCCATTACTTCAGCCTAGGTAGGAAATCATTAATAAGCATTGTTTGTGTAGGATTTTCAATTCAGTGATGTATTCATTTAATTCATGTTTCTATCTAGACCTTACATAATTCGATACCCATTTGGAAGTTAATGGCACACTTTAAAAAAGATTTTATCTCATCTTTATTATTTTCATAAATAACTCAAGGTGGCGAACATACTTACGGTAATACTCCTTCCTTTTCCTATTTTCCTCATAACAACTCTGTGAGGTTGATTGGTCTGAGAGAAAATGACTAACTGGCCTAAGGTCACCCAGCTGGATTTCATGTTTAAGACAGAACTAGAACTCACATTGTCCTGGTTTCTAGGCAGCATCTTAACCATTAAACCAAAAATATTTAAAAATAAGGATATATTTAAAACACATTGTCAATGTGTTGTTGAAATTAGGAAATTGTGTCAAAGACAGACTTGTGGACTTACAGTCAAATAATGTATTTTGATTTTGGTCATCCTATCCTCAAACCCAAAGAGGAGTTAGAATCAGGACACATCTTCCATTGGTTTACATATTTACAATTGAAAGAAAGATTCAAATTAGATAAAAACAGTTAAGGATTTGACTTTGTGAAAAATGAATTGGAAATCCTACTGTGTGGTAGTGATGAATATATTATTGCTAAGGTTTATAAAGTGCTATTGAATTTGAGAGAATGAATATGTAAAGCACTCTATGGTTCAGTGAGCAAGAAACTTTGGATACAATTTAATGCTGGAACAATGGGATAATATGTGGACGAAAGGTGTAAAATTTATGCTAAATTATAATCGAAAAGAATTTTTTATAAGATTCTTTATATCATTGGTATTTAACACCAGATAACTTGTCAAGAATGTATATAGGTATTTCAAATGAATGTTGGAATTGTAAATGTAAAGAAGGGACATTTTATCATTTATAGTTGTCATGTGATAAAGCAAAGACATATTGGAGTAGGATTCACATCTTAATACAGAATATTCTCAAAGTGAATATAAAGATAATACCAGAAACTTTTCCTCTGGGTCTAATGAAAAAAGACTTGGGGGGGGGGGAATGGAACTTTGATGTTATATACCAGTCAGAGGTAGGTTCTAAATCTTCTTACTGCCGGTTTGCTCAGGGTTGCGCCTCAAGCGCAAGCGCAGCAGTCAAAATCCAAGATGGTGGCGCCCATGGAACCACTGACAGAACCGGCTCCATGACGTCACTGTGGGGTTACTACCTACTCTATAGAACCAAATAGAACCGGTAGGAACCCACCTCTGATACCAGTATGTTGAAGGCAGCAAGATTAATTTATGCACAAAAATGGAAGGACATTTTAATGCTTACAATGGATGAATGTTTGCAAAAACTGATGGAGTTAGCAGAGATGGCCAAATTGACTGCTTTGATTAAAGAAAAAAAATACAATTACTTTTGTTTCTACTTGGAAACCACTTCTGGAATTTATGCTCGAGATGGAAAAAAATGAAACTTTGATTTTTGGTTTTACCAATTAATAGGTTTGTTGTTATAGAAATGACTAGTTTATATTATTATGTAAAAAGTAACAAGTTGTGGTTTGATGTTCTTATTCTACTGCACCAAAGGAAATCAGAAGTCAATGCCTGCTTTTTCTTTTTTTCTTTATCCCACACTTTTCCCTTCCCTTTTTTCCTATTTTTTTTGTACTTTTGTACTATATACTATAAACTAATAAAAATAGCAATTTGAATAGAATAAAAGGACAAAGGAAAAATAAGGATAAATTTAAAGTCATTGTCAATGTGTTTTTGAAATTAGGATGTATTTAACATTCCACAATCTAATAATAAAATTACCTAATTAAAAAAAAACTAAACTGGAAAGCTGTGTTCAAATTCTTTATGATTAGAATTACCAACATGCTTATGTTTCTTTTATAACCTCTATAATCTGCCTGTAAAACGTATTTATTATACCACAAACAATATTTAAAACCACAGATATCACAAGGACTATCTGCAATTATTATCTTAGTTTCATTTAGTTTTTTTTAAAAGCCAGGTAAGAATTATTGTAAAGTAAACAAAATTACGAGATATACATTGCCAATCTATTCAGTTTTTATAAGGAGAAAACATGGGCAAATGTTCTCTATAATTTTCTGCCAGAAGTATGAGGCAACAGACTATGTGATGTACACATCTTTATTAATTTGATTCATGACCCTAACAGTTTTTATAATCTGGGAATGAGTCAACTATAATCTTATAATTTGCAACTGACAACAGAGAACAACTTGTGTTATTGTGCCTCAAGGACAAAAAAGTAAATATTTTGATTTAGAAAGGTTTTGAAGGCTTATTGCTCATGACTAAAAGTTTTCATGTAAGTTTTTAACCAAGGTTGCTACAAGAAAAATGAAAGGCATGGAATATGGTTGAAAACTCAAATGTGGTGTCTGTCTTTTTCCTAGCAGCCTTTCTAGCAAGCTGCATTAAAAAGATTGGGAAGGACATGTTTTCCAAATCTCTTAATGGACATTTTGCCCATATAAATAATGTCTATTAATACAAAAAGAATGCCTTTATATTTTATGAAGTAATAAGCATTGTAATATAAATAATTGCTATTTTAGAACTAATTAGTTGGAAACAGTCTTTTCTTTTTAGAAATGAACTGAGAATACTGTAATATTATCCATCACTCACCTCAGCCACCTGCTGTGACTCCACTATTTGCTGAGCCAGCACCTCCATATTGGTTGCCATGGTGAAAGATCATTAGAGAACCTGTTTGGAGGGATGCCAGTAACTTCTATCAGGCACAGTAAAATTAGAAATTTTATCATTTTTATTACTGAGAATAATTACATTTATGCATAATTCTAACTGAACAAAAAGATGTTATAAATATTATGTAATGGTTTATGGCTGCACATATTTAAACATGATTGTTGTAAACATTTTTATTGAAATATGTATAATATGCTACACTTGTGATTTTTTAAATAAAAAAATATTACATTAGCAAGAAATGGGGCTTTATAAATGTAGTTACCATGTTGCTATCAGAAATCTCTTGATAATATTTATATGTATTTATATGGAATATGAATATAATATTAAAAATAAATAGTGCAGGAAAAATCAAGCTTAGGACTCACTTAATATAGCTGCACAGTACACTAAGGTTTGTATAGCATTAATACTAATTGGGGTTCAAATTTCTCTTCATCCCAAAGATGAACAATTTAATTACCCCTATAATGGCCATTCACCTTTCTGCCAATGCACAATATTCTAGAAACTTTTACACTGTTGGCATTCCTCCAATAAATATGTTGTTGTTGTTACAAGTAGTCCTTATGACCGTAATTGGGGCTGGAATCCAGTTGTAAGTCTGCAGTCATAAATTTAGGCATCCATGTGACTGTATTCATTTTCCAGCCTTTTCTGTAGTGACCATTAAGCGAACATATTCGTTTGAATGAGGATTTGTTGTCAGAAACTGGCAAAACACCAGTTTGATGAATCACAGTCACATGATTGCAAAATGCTGTGACTGGCATAAAGCTGACCTACCTGACATGTGATCATATGACAATGGAGAAGCACAATCATTTACGACAGATGGAGTGCTTTACAGGTTGCAAAACATTTGTTCCATGGCTGTTGCAACTTTGAAATATTGTAAAATGTCTGGTCTTAAGTCAGGGACTACCTGTATTTTGCAAATTACAACAAAAAGAATCAGCTCCTTTTGGCCCAAGGGTGCAACATTATGACCTGTGGACTTCAACTCCCAGAGCATGGCTGGCTCAGGAATTCTGGATTCTGAAGTCCATTAGTAAATGAGCCATAGTTGCCCACTCCTGCTTTAGTTTATTTCCCCAAAATGCCTTGAGTGCTTGTGAGATGAAGTGCTAGAGACTATGAACACAGAGAAGTATGCCTTCCATTTTCACTGTACTGTATTAGGATATGGAGTCACTAAATAAAACAACATGAAGAGAGACTTAGGACCAGTAGAAGTAAATTTTATTTACTTTTACACTGCAGAATTTAATACTGTCAGATAGAGGCAGATATAAATCTAAAGCAAGAATTGATTTACGTAGGATTAGGCTACTGTGAGCCAGTTTGTTGTAGTAGTTAAAGTATCAAGCTAGAAATCATGAGTTCTAGTCCCGCCTTGGGCAAGAAGCCAGCTGGATGACCTTGAGCCAGTCACTCTCAGTCCTAAGGAGGAGGGAATGACAAACCACCTCTGAAAAACCTCACCAAGAAAACTTCAGGGACTTGTCTAAACCAGGGGTTGACAACCTTTCAGACCACTAAATTCATAATTTAAAACCCCCACGGACCACTAATATGATTTTTGAAAAAGATAAATAGTATTTAGTGCAATATAAAAAATGCAAATAATTTTTCTGCAGACCACCAAAATGTTCTTGCAAACCACTAGTTGGTGACTGCTGGTCTAAACAGTCTCAAAGAAGCCATATCAAACAAATGACTATAGTGTTAAGACACCAGGCTAGAAATGGGGAGACCATAAATTCTAGTCCCACCTCAGCCATAAAAGCCAGCTCTGTAATTTTGGTCCAGTCACACTCTCTCAGCCCAATTCACTTCACAGGCTGTTGGGGCTAAAATAGGAGGAAGAAGGTTATATTTACTGTCTTGTGTTATTTGTATAAATAATGAAGGTGGGATTTAAATGAATAAAATCAAGTACAAACATCACACATGAACTTGCTTAATCATAATCTCATTATCCGGTTTGTGCTTTCATTTTAGTTTACCAGATAAATAAAATGATTTTAGTAAACATCTGGAAAAACATAGCCAACATCTGCTTTTGCAAATTTCTTTTGCCTGTTAAGCCAGGCTAAAAAACTGTAATTTTGGAATGCTATGACTAGACCCTTATTTCTTTTGCAAGAAACCAACAGAAAATTGCATCAATTAGCCTGATAGGACCAATAATTGTGTAAAGATGTGAACCTGAAAGGGTACATGAATTTGTTATTTTTCAGATGTTCTGACGTGGTAATGATATAAACTTTCATTAAGTAGAATATTTATTAAATTTCAAGTAGATAACTAACTAACAAACAAGAATTTCACTTTATATTATAAGCTTTATTGTATAGGTTGAGTGGTAGTAGAGGCAGAAGAAACCTCTCTTCAGGGAGACACTAATCACCTTCTTCAACCATGGAACCATTTTTTCCTTTGTCAATTGACAGAACTAGCAAATAAAGAGTGAAATTACTTTGCTCACACTAAAAAGAAATTTATGCACTACTTAAATCATAGCTGACCTCAATATCAAAATCTAAATAGAATTGGAGAACTCTAACCATTAAAAACTAGGCAGTTCACTTGCAGTAATAGTACATTCAGTATTAAAAATACATTAAATATTGAACATATATATTAATCAGTGTTTCCTTTACGTCAATAAAGAGCAAGTTTATGAGAACACATATCCACTCCAACTCTATATCCTGATCCATCTTTATACTGCAATAGTTTTTTTTGCTATACCCCATGCTCAGTACACCTGTATTTTAACAAATCCCAAATGTTTAGTATTTAGAAATATCTATTCATGTCATTGTTATACTCCCTTTTTCCAAACTTATGATAGCCACATTATAAATCTTAAAGCAAAATGAGACAATAGTGGGAGAAGGCATATTGTATTTGTATGTTTTCTTATTTAATTATTAAATTTATATAGCTGCTAATCTCACATAAAGTGTCATTATTCTATATAGTACTTCTAGCTTTAAAATGTAAATAGCAAATCTTTTAAAAAAATTACTGGTATCTGTGATGCCCAGTAAGCATTAAAAATATATTGTGGCAATAATTGTACCATAAAAGGAAAATAAATGTATTATTATTTACGGCCTTTAACCCCTGATTTGTTAATATAAGCATTTCAAAGACTTTCAAATAACTAATAACAATATTCTTCAACTGTCTATTAAAATTATTGTGTTTTGGATAGTCAGTATTAACTATTATTAATTCTAATAGCATTACATTGTGAACAATGGTAAAATTTTTGTCATTTAATTATTTAGTGGTGTCAGATATTGACTGACTCCAAACAACTCTGGGCAATTCAAAATATCAGAGATCAAAATAAAAACACAACACATATAAACAAAATGGCATCCAGCCACTCAAAGACTTATACAACAAAGGAAGCATATCCACTCTAACCCCAAGCCTGGGAAAACAGCTAGGTCTTCTTGGCCCTCCAGAATGCCACCAGGGCAGAAGCCACAGCATTCTTTTTCCAGAAAGCAAGTGATACAATAGAGAAGATGCTCTTTTCAGGTCCAGATAGAGCGCATTATTTAATTGAAGGTAGCATGCCAATTCTGTCAACTTGTACTGGCCAGGTAGAAACCTATAAGTAATCTATGAAGGAACCTGGCCTTATGGCATGCAGGGCTTATAACTGACAACTAGTACCTTGAATTGTATGTGAGCAGGCTGGCAACTAATGCAACTTGCAAAGCAGGATATCTCATAGTCAGACTAAGGCATGCCCATCAGTGTTCACACCAATTTATTCTGGATCAGTTAAAGCTTCTGGGAGTTTTCAAGGAAAGCCTCATATTAACCACAATATTTGAGTTCATAGGTGACTATATATAAGTGACTCTTGGAAGAGTCTCTTTGAGCAGAAACTGTGAGTCAAGAACATTTTTGAATATAGATAATTTTGAAATGGGTAAGTGCAACCCGATCTAGGACTAAAAATGGAAAATCTCTGGCTCTGGGATCCTCAATATTCATAGCCATATGGTCTTGGTAAGATGAAATGAAGTCAATTTGTTCCCATCCATCCAAGACCTCAAAAGTATCAGTTAGTTGGCTCAGGATTGAAAGATGTAATTGGGCATTATCATTCCCATATTGATAATACCATACTGAACTGACCTCAACCAGTAATTCTGTACAGATATTAAACAGGAGGGATGTTTTTGAATCCTATAGCACTCTACAAAGGGACCTATAGAAAAACCTGTCTTCCTCCCACTATCAAGACTGAATGGAATTGCCTACAAAGGAAGGAATGA
The DNA here is from genome assembly GCA_032467955.1 of Pseudoxenodon macrops. Classification (NCBI taxonomy): domain Eukaryota; kingdom Metazoa; phylum Chordata; class Lepidosauria; order Squamata; family Pseudoxenodontidae; genus Pseudoxenodon; species Pseudoxenodon macrops. The sequence continues at coordinate 205,215 of JANHFT010001176.1, read as the reverse complement.
AATTTGGATTAATGGAATAAAGCATAGCTAAATAATGTGTCAATATATGTGTGCAAACACAGATGATATAAACTACTTGGTCCAACTTGTTCTGCAAAGAAACTGAAAATAGAAATTAATTGTTCCTAGAGGAAACTGATTATAAACCTTAAAACTTGAAAAGTACGTGAAAGAGATGTCCTGCAAAGTGTATTGCTCAAAGCACTGGAAAGCTTGTATTGCTTCATTAAAGACCATCTCATTTGTATACATTTGCATGTGTAGGTAACATTTCCACTGGAACCATCAGCAAAGCAGACTATAATAATGTTAATAGCTTGCATGTTACATTTCAGGTTCTTTATTCAAGGCCATTTGTTCTAAGCCTTGGTATTATGTTCACATAAGAAAAATTAGGTTCAATAATGGGAGGAAAATGAAGGAATGATTTAAAATGAGCACTGGAGTAGATGGCATTTGATATTTTATTCAATTACATGAAATATAATTATACTAGCACAAAATGACCAGTAACACATTAATAGATGAGAAACAAGTAATATAAATTAGCATATATTTCCATATACACGTTGTTTTGGTAAGAGCATTGTGCCTAATATTGCAATAAAACAAGATCTCCTCCCTCAGCTCAAGTTCTGTTGACTTCAAAGATACACCCACTTTTTTTTTCTTTTGCCAATGCATGAAAGTAGTTTCCCACTGCTTTTCTCAGGGATGTTTTTTCAATTTCCTAGTTTAGTTCGCAGGGAGAATTTCTGGTGGTTTTCCTCTAGCCTTATTCACTAGCCTTATTTTTTAAGATATGCAACTGTAAAAAGCATCTATTATATTCTACTATGGGAGCTTAAGGAAATACACATAGTAATCCATCTTTTTGGGGTCCCCCCCATCACTTTCACGTTAACATGTAAGAGATTTGGTGGTCCAAAACATCAACTTCCACTGCTAACTGTAAACTTGAATCTGGGTTTCTCGTGGTAGCCCTATACCTTAACTCCTATGCTACATTAGTTTTCAACTGAGTGCAGTGCTTTCTATCCTGTTCACCATGTCAACTTTCTGACGAAATGTTATTTGCAGTTTTTAAAAATACACAGCAGCACCATCATAAATAACAAAGTTATCTGTCTGTACAACTAACCGTTGTACAGCACGAGCCGTCTATATTTTGAGTTCAATGTCATGATCTTGAATTCCAAGGAACTCACTTCCGTGACAAGAGATACATGGAAAACATTAGTATCTACACTTTAAAAAAGGACGCATCCCAATTAAACCCACGATTAAAGAACGTTGAATTCATGATGCTTGATCACCGTCAAAACAAACTCTCCCCTTTTCCCACGTTTTCCCTTCAACCAATTCATTTTCATTAGGAAGACGGAAACCAGCTGCCTCGGCGCTCATTGGCGAGTACCACCATCAATCAACCTCTTAATACGGAAAGCTTATTGGCAAACACCACCGTCGCTCAAAGTTCGGCCCCACCTCCGAATGCAGCGGGGGGGGAGGCAAATTGGGAGACGAAAGGGCTTCCTATGAGCTAAGCGAACTACAAAATGGCGGAGCTGGCAGGAGGCCAATTCCGCCATTTGTCTCCCTCCGCCTCCCCTCCCCCGGCCTTGATGGCTCTTCACTTCAAAGCCTTCTTTCCTCACACTCGGCCGCGGGGCGCCTCAAACATGCAGACTAAGCGACGCGCGTGGGGTGGGGGAAACGTCCGCAAAGATGGCGACGGGCTGCCCGTATGCAAAATACCCGCCGCCCCCTCCCCTCCGCCCTCCCGGTGGCAAAGGTAAAAGGGTCGGGTTCAAGCCACTGCCTCCGCCCGCTCAGACTCCATCTTCCTTCCTCTTCGCTCGCGGTTAGACCGGCTGTGCGGCAGACCCGCAGCGCAAAGCCGCCCACGGCAAAGAAAAGAGCTGTGGCCAAGACGCCAAGTCAAAAAGGCTCTTCTTTACCCCCGAGACACGCGCGGCCCATCAGACGCTCCGCCATGCGGCACTGCTGCCTGCCCGCCCGCCTGCCTCAAGCCGCGGGGCCGGAAAGAAAACCTCGCCGCCTGCAAGCATAAGGCGGTTTTTTTACCTCAGGATTTGGCGCCAAGCTAGCTTTGGCTGTGGCTTCCTCCTAACGGTTCGCTGGGCCTGGTTCGTTAGCCCCCCCCTCGCGGCCGCCGCCGCCTTCCGCCCGGAGGGGGGAGCGGAAGGCGAAGATAGCGG
>JANHFT010001176.1:139988-150052 GCA_032467955.1 Pseudoxenodon macrops | reverse complement strand
TTATTTATTTATTTATTTATTTATTTATTTGTTTGTTTGTTTGTTTGTTTGTTTATTTAGTTAGTTACTAAGTTGTTGTGCAGCTCCTCTCCTGTTTCAAGGCCACTCTGGGTGGCATGCTATATAATAAAGCATGTGGGTATAAAAAAAGAATTATAAACGTAAAAACAGAGTATAAAAGATTAAATACAAACTAACAGACCATGGATTTAGAGTGGAACAGCAGTGCTGCCTTCTCTTTCACTGCACTAACCACCTTTAGCCTATAGCTTCTCCCTCAGGGCCCTACACCTGGGCAGACCCAGGTTTAATTTATTTAATTATTTAATTATTATTCATTTAATTATCATATATGCTGACAGGAGTTTAGTACCAAAACACCAAAGAAGATGAAGTTCTCCCCCTTTACTTCATAGGGCAACTGATTTTGGCTACCACCAACTGGTGCTTTCAGCTCTCCTGTTTTTGTTCTTGTATTGGGATTAATTTTGAGGCTGTCATAACCAATGCAGGAGGAATAAGAATCAAACTGAGGTAATATGAGCATTATCCTGGAGAGTGATGTTGCTTCAGGACACACTTCCTTGGATTTAATCCAATAATTGCAGTGTAACAACTTGGAACAGGTGCACCAGTTGGTGCTTTTGGGTTTTGTTCCTTTTGCCGAGGGATTGCTTTCACATCTTCTCTACAGAACTTTTAAAGGCTGTGCTTTTGCCTGAGTTGCATTATTCAGCGGAAACAGAAACAAACCCTGATTTTCAGCTGTGAGGATATTAACATTATTCACCCCCACCCTGTGTGTTTTGCATCTTCAAAGCCATTGATGCAGATACATCTATGCATTTGCATTCCTGCACAGATGTTCACCGTCTGATCCCCCCAGGGCAACGAGAATCAATTTTAAACCAATTTGATGGTGCATCTAGCTTCAGCAAATACCCAGCAATTCTTCAATAGGCACTAAATTTGCACTAAAAGTGCAAAAATTGAAGGAAGCTTGGCAGGTCCAAAGCAGTCGGGACTGTTAATTGTGCAGTACTTGCTGGGCTTCAACCACATTCTTAATTGTGAGTAGAGAGGGTACTCTGTGCTACAGCCTTGACTAAAAGATACGAGAGAGCAGATTAGTGTATAATCCTTCTGATTCTTTTTCCCAGGTAGATTTGTATTCAAAATTTAAAAGAAATATTGGGGGAGGGGGGAAGACCCTGTTGGTTAAAGACTATTAAGGCTAGATTATTCTAGCACCAGTTTGGTGCTAAAATAATCTAGTAGCTAAGGCATCAGGCATCTAGTAGTTAAAGTATCAGGCTAGAAACTGGAATACTCTGAATACTCAAGTGTGGCCTTAGCCAAGAAAGCAAGGTAAGGGACCTAGTGCCACTCACTCTCGGTCCAACTCACTTCATACCTCATGTTATTGTGGGGAAAACAAGGGGAAAAAGAAACATTAGATATGTTGATCACACCAAATTGTTTATAAAAATAATAAAGGCGGATATAAATTTAATAAATCAATAAATAAATTCTGGAAAATGGACAAAGCAGTCAGAATTCTTGCCTTTGCTTTCCAAACAAGGACACTGGTGTAGTTTCTTTTGTGTTTTTTATATACGGCAAAAACTCTCCATGCTCAACACAACACAGGCTTTCCTGAGAGATCACTTCTGCTTTGGAGCCCATCTTAGACTGGTCCTATGATGCTGCATTGTGGTGTGTACATTTGCAATTAAAAGAAATAACCGAGCCTCCAGCATATCTTTTCAAAAGAGACATGTGGGTGGGGAGCAGCAGGGCAAACTATCTAAATTTGGATTCTGCTAGAATTCATCCCATCCTGTTGCCACCAAGAATGAAATACTTAAACCTGTTCTCTGGTGAAATTATGTTATAGGCCTAATATAGAGAACTTTGGCTTCAACCTGCGTGCCCCATGTGAGTTCGCCAAACAATATAGGATAGAAACCTTGATTGCAACCATATATACTTGATCAGCAATACTTGCACTGTGGGAACAAAGTAAATTGAAGTTAGAGGAACTTATATTAGCATCATATGTTGTAGAGTAGTAGGGACAGAATCTACAACAATACATTCTATGCGCAAATATACAAAATAAACTAATATCCTTCAGATTTTTCTGATTGAAAAGGTAAACATCAGAGTTACAAAACTGTTTGAACCTGTCTCAGAAGCACTGTTAGCTCTTGTAGGGGGAAAAACTGTTAGTTGTAAGGGTTTTTTAAAACCATATGTGTACGTTCATTAAAAAGAGACTGAACGTAAACAAGGCATCATAAACAGATTTATTTGTCAAAAAAAGAATCAAATGATGCCAACTCTGTCTTCTCTTTGTTATCCTTTTAATATTCTCTTCAGAGAAGTTTTTTATTTGTGTGAGTGTGCTGAGGTGAACTATAACAATTTTACCACTAAATCCAGCAAGGCAATTCAGTTTATGAGAAAACAAGTTCTGTGATGTGATCATGAAATTTCCACTTGTGCTCTATCAAAGTATAGTGTGTCCCATTAGGATTACTGAATGTTTAGGAGGAGATGATTCATATTGGAAGTCAGTGTTTCCCTTAATTGTGTTCTTACAATTTGTGATGAACAAGGTCATGTAAGTGCAATTTTTTAAAAAAATGGCTGAATTACTTTTATTTCTTGTGCTGTGAATTTACTGCTACCGAACACACTCAAAACATTATATGGTATATGTAGCATGGCTTCTATGATCGCCCTAACACACAAAATGGAATATGAACCATGTTCGAGGAATATGTGTATAAGAGAAAGGGCACTTATTTTGTTCATTCCTTTATTTATTTTTTAGATTTTTATCCAGTCTTTGTTTTTGGTCATTTCAGGTGATACACATACATAATGTTGCTATGTCCTATTTTCCCGGCAACAACAATCCTGTGAGGTGGGTTGGGGTGAGAGTGAATGACTGACCCAAAATCATCCAGCTGGCTTCCATGCCTAAGGAGGACAAGAGCTCAGAGGTTCAACCACTATAACTAGTGTAGAAAGTTAGCACCCACCCTCTCTTAGAAGAATGAAATATTCGAAGAAATATTAAAAAGGCAGAATATTATATTTCCCTGGATGAGAAATGGAAAAAACATGTTTTTGAGGCAGGAAGCAAACTCACTCTTAATAGCTCCCACCCTCGTCAATAGCTCACAGCAGATGTCAGCACTTAAGAGATAAAGAGATGCCCAGGTCTATTCATAAGCAAAGCTCCAACAAGGGTAGGATTAGCCCTCAGCCATAATAGGATTTGCCCTAAGCCCCTTCATTACATCACCCAGCAAGATTCAACCAAGCCTCGGACACAGACAGCCTACAAAGTTAGCTAAGACCTCTGCCCTCTGGCAGTCTGACAGCCAATAGGATACTTGCCCTTGCCACAGGAACAGGAAGCTCAAGTTCAAATCCCAAGAGAGGGTATAATTAACACTCACTCTCCACTCCATGTGATCAGCTATCCAGGACTTCAAACCCATGTGGTCCTGTTCACTATTAAACCATCTTTCCAAGCAGCCTCCATGTTTCCAGTGTCTTTCTTGGAACTGAACCCAGATGGACATTTCTTCGAACACTAGAAAGATTTGAAGAAATCTGTTCCGTTGGCAGACATTTGGGTTCGTGAAGTCAGTGTAGTGGCCTGTGTATTTAGCCTGTGAAAATCCAAGTTTAAATTGCCAGTCACTGGTAAAAGGGCCTTCAGTCTCTGGGAGCCAGACCCAAACCCTAACCCTAACCCTAACTCATAGGAAAAACAGACAAAGGCATATTCCCAAAGTGCTTCATGAGAGAAATGTATGCTGCAAGTGAGGGAACTTGCCTTACATTCTGACATTTGGCTGGAAACTTTGGGGAGTTGGAATTCGCACCTCTAAAGTTGATGCAGTTGAGAAGCATTGATATAGAGTAGTATCAGTCTGAATCCAGCCAATGCCAATTGCTGATTTCTTTATCCATTCAGCCTAGTAGCAATTATGGTCATTTTTGTGCTATGAACTTCAATCTTATCCTTAATAGACTTCGTTTCGATAGTAGTCTCTTTAAAACGTAAAAGCTTAGCAATTCTGATGCTAAGTGACATGGCCATTAAACGAGACATTGCTTGACCACAACTTGCAATTTCCATGCCGACTTTTCTTTTCTTTTTAAACTTAAGGAGTACTTTATTGATAATGTACAGCATCTTTTAGGTAGTTGCCACAGCAGCTGCCTGAGTTCTTTGCACAGACACTCTGGTGATGTGGGTCTGTCGCCAGATGATTAGTGAACTCCTGATAAGGAGTTTCCTGCCGACTTTTCTATTGACTTTGATGGTTGGAAGCTAGCTGTGAAGAGTACAAATGGCGATCACATGACTGTGGGACACTATAACAGTTGTAAATGCCCACTAGTTGTAAAGTGGCTTAATCTTGATCTTGTGACTGCAGGGAATGCTGCAACAGTTGTAAAAGTGAAACCGGTCATAGTTACTTTTTCGGTGCTACTGTAACGTAGACTGGTCACTAAACAGGATACTCATTAAATGAGGAGTCTCTCCATCTGTTTGTTTGTATCCTGCCTTTATTATTTTTACAAATAACTCAAGGAGATGAACATATTTAACATACCTTCCTCCTACTATTTTTCCCCATAAAAACAATCCTCTTGGGTAGGTTGGTCTGAGAGAGTGACTGGTCCAAAGGCATCTAGCTAGCCTTCATGGCTAAGATGAGGCTAGAACTCATTGTACCTGTTTTCTATTCTAGTGCCTTAACCACTAGACCACTGGTTCTCTATACTTATTCTACAGCAAGAATACAGCAAGAAAGGGACGACAGAGAACGAGGTGGCTGGATGGAGTCACTGAAGCAGTCGATGTGAACTTAAATGGACTCCAGAGGATGGTAGAGGATAGGAAGGCCTGGAGAAACATTGTCCATGGGGTTGTGATGGATCAGACACGACTTCGCAACTAACAACAACAGCAGCAATTTTCAGATTAAGTTGGAATGATGAGGACTGTTATCACAAGTATTTAAAAAGCAGATAATTGAAGCTTGCTTTAGGAAAGAGATGGGTAACTAAGAATGAAAGAGCACAGACTGCATTGGGTAGGGCTTGATTCAGAGAGGTCAAACTTGTCTTAAAGGCTTGGAAAAGCCAGGGTATAGTTTTTGTGAAAAGCAAATGTCTCCAATATTTAAAACTGTTTAAAGGATTATACTAAAATTAATAGATTCCCTTCCTTAAATTAGAGTGCCATTGATTTCAACAACTGTAGTTAGATGGGGCTCTGAGGATTACAAAAAATAAGTCTAGGGGCAGTGGGACAGCCAATGGAGAGTTAATAATCATTTGTTTCATGCAGTAAGGGTGGCTGCACTCTGATGACAGTTCTAGTCTACTGTGGCTGGCATCAAGTTGAAGCATTTCTATTTGCTAGACATTTTGAAATTAATTAGGTATTTTATGATTGCATTTTAATGTTTTATTTTTTTCCTAGGGCTTGTGGCCATTGTACAACTGACTTGAAATATGACTTCAGACTGAATTAATCATGTAATTATGCCAGCATATTATTGCATAGTTGCCTTTAGTGGTATTATTCTGTAACACCTTTAAGGATGGATTTTACAGTGGGACCAATTTGTCCCTGTTAGGGATCAATTGATTATAGAATTTATGCTTTCAGAAGACACAGTACATTCAGGAATATGTAATGCTGCTTTCTTAGCCCCTCTCCCTCTTTCTGCAGAAAAAGGTATAGGGTCAGCATGTTAGAATAACAATTAGAGCCCTGGCACCTCTCATATATCAAAGTAAAGTTGCCTTTCAGGACTGTGTCTGAAATATTTTCACACAATGAAGGACACCCAGGTCTCTGTGACTATCTTTGTTTCTTTAGAAGTTGTCAACCAATTCTTTCTACCGTACTAATGTTTAGAGGTAAAGGTTTCCCCTGTCCAGCCGTGTCTGACTCTAGAGAGCAATCTCATCTCTGTTTCTTAGCCAAGCATTGTCCAAAGATGCTTCCATGGTAAAATGCTTCAGACTGTTTCTGATCAAAATCCTATGGAAGATCTACGTAGCATGATGACTGTTCCTCTTGGTTCATTGGGTGCAAAGATCAGTGACTCACAATAACCTGGCAGTTTTGAAATGAAAAAAAACCCACCATTTTGATCCTCTCCAGTTGTTGGCATTTATTGGGTGAGTTTTCTACTTCGCTATATATTTGTAAGGTCACAAATCTCTCTTAATTTGGATTGGTCTTCTTTTGCCCCATTGTACTTGCCAGTCACTCTGTTAGATTTACCTGGGAAATACAAAATTCCCTGCTGGGAAATAACAACACTCCCCCAAGTATCATTTCTGTAGTTTTAACTTTTATCATCTCACTCCCTATGGTGAATTACTAGCAAGCTGTCTTTTTGAATAGGATGGATTTTGAGTCACGGATTTACCACAAAAAGGTTGCGTTTCTCTACTGTTCCTGCTGCAAGCTATGAAAAGAAATCCGTACAAGTCGGAACACCTGCTGCACAATAGATTGTATCTGATCCTGTTCAGGCTGCTTGACATGGACACTGAAATACTAGGAGAGCATCTGCAGGAGCTGTAAACATGTAATTTAAGACCTCTCAACAGCACTCCAGTTCTCCTTCCTATGGGTGAGTCTGCTGGCCATTTTGGAAACTTGCTTTTTGTGTTATTCCCTAATGTGGGAATTATTCTCCTACGTTAGTCAAAGTCTTCTAAATGAGAATGAGAATCTGCACATATTCTTACGAAATGTCTGATTCCTGATAGGTTCTTTACATCTGTAGCTCTCTACATTAACGATCAGACAAGAGTTGTGCAATTAGCCATGGAACATTGAGAAGTATTCACTAAGGATGAGAAAGATCAGTGCTTCTCAGCCTTGAAGACTTTAGGATGTGTGATCTTTATGTAGGCTGTGGGATTTTGGGAGTTAAAGACCACACATTTTAAAGGTGCTGAGATTTTTTTAAAAAATTCTGGGATAGATGAATGGGATTCTGGGAGCATTGTCAGATAAGAATCAAATGCTTTTTGTTGTTTCTGTGGTAGGAAAGAATTAGGAACATTTTATTACAGACAGACCTGGCACTAATTAGCATCAGCCAAAGCCCAGGGCGTTCCCAAACTCTGTGAAGGAAGAAGAGGAAGGGGGCCTAAGATTTCCTTCCCCCTGCCTGTCATGTTATTTTTCTCTGCAGGAATTTGTAGTTGCAGATAGGGCTCATTTTTAATTATGTCATTTTGTGGTGTGCTATGGAATTACGTAAGCCACTGAGATTTGTTTAACTGAAGTGGCATATAAACTGTAGCGTAAAGAGGAAGGAATAAGAATCTGGTGTATAATCGGGTATGCAATCTGGCTCAAAGGAATATAATAGAACACATCACACTTTTTCACAAGAATGAAAAGGTGAAGAAAAACCTATTACAGGTAGAGTCCCAACATTGTGTCTATGGCGATATACATACACTGTAGCCCATCAGGCTTCCTGCTTGGTCTAATTTCAGGAGAAAAAAGATAATCAGGTAAAAGAATAATATAAGAATATATCAAGGAATCATACCAGAGTATTTAGTCTGGTATTTACTTTGGTATTTAGTCATACATGACACTAAGTCAGGTTTTTTGAATGAGGCCCAGTTGGCTCGATTTATATAAAAAGTTAAAAGTTTAACTAACTACTATTATAACTATTAAAAGTTATAATCTATGCTTTGCAATCTACAATAGATAGGGTCACATTATCCAATAACAATTGCCTTAGAAGAATATGTACCGATTCACTGATACCATCATATAAGTTCAGCAATAATCAAGTTCTAAAGTCAACAAATTAAGTCAACAGAAGACTACCTGCAGGTCAAGGCCTAAAATGGCAAGGAAGATGGGTCTTGAATAAACATCAGTAATTTGAACAATAGCTTTGAAGTGGTAAATGTACAGACAAAAATTGTCCCTGAATATTTGACTAGGTTCAGAGAGGCAATTTACCAGGTGATGATTAAAAATACCACAAACTATTATCTGTCCATCCAACCATCCATCCATCCTCTTCCATCCAATTTTAAAGCCACTCAATTCCTTAGCAACTTTGGTAACCAGTACAGCACACAAAGCAATGGGGTCATGTGATCATAATATAATGCCACTATCACTACCAGTGCTACTGTACTCCGGATCAGCTGTAACTTCCAGATGGTTTTTAAGGGAAGCCCCATATAGAATGTACTGTGTACAGATAGTCTGTGTCTGATTAAATTATTCATCCACAGAAAACACCACAAAACACACTACACTTAGCCAAGTCCTTTACAGCAACTCTCTTATCTCACCTCAGGCCACAGCTGTCTTATGTATTCAACAGTCCAAGGGGGAGTCAGGCTATTGTGGTCCCTCACACACCCTATCCAACCCCAGTCCACACCCCTGTACCATAGAGAACAAGAGAAAGAAGCCAAGATGCTGGTCTCACTCCAAAAGAAGACGTCAAAGGGGAAGCATTCAGACCCAATCCAGAGGATACCTCAACAGGAACCCATATGTCTTGTGACAAGCGCACCACCCTATCTGTCTGGTTGGAACTCACACTACATATCGGACATTAATATAATTGAACAAGTCCAGATATATTTCACAAGAAGAGTCCTCCATTCCTCTGCTCGAAACAAAATACCTTATACCACCAGGCTTAAAATTTTGGGCTTAGACAACTTAGAACTTCACCATCTTTGGTCCGACCTAAGCGTACTACATAAAATCATCTGCTACAATGTCCTTCCTGTCAATGAATACTTCAGCTTCAACCAAAACAATACAAGAGCAGAGCACACAATAGATATAAACTTATGGTAAACCGCTCCAAACTTGATTGCAGAAAATATGACTTCAGTAACATAATTGTCAATGCCTAGAATGCACTACCTGACTCTGGTTTCTCCCCCAAACCCACAACATTTAACCTTAGACTGTCTACTGTAGACCTCACCCCATTCCTAAGAGATCTTTAAGGGGTGTGCCTAAGCGCATCAGCATGCCTACCATTCCTGTCCCATTGTTCCTTTTTATCTGAATCCATCTCATGTATTCATAATCTTGTTTATACTTGTATCTGTTTTCTAATATATGCTTGATGAAATAAAATAATAATATTAAGCACTGTGGCACTCAACTGGAGTCCTTTCAAGTGACCATCAGGGCATCTCCCAGACTATCTTGCCCTTGTTCATGACAGGAGGAGGGCAGGGATAAGAAGATAGACCATAGTGTCACTAATAACACCACTGAATTTGCAGGTGATTTTACTAGCCTGACCAGGTCAGCTAGTAGGTAGATACTTGCCCAGTCTTCCCAACTGCATCTCCTACTAAGAGTGGCCTCCTGAGCAACTAAGGCACATCCATGTCCACCCCTCTCTGCTTTCTAGCTGCTACATTGAGTTCAAATCAACCTCCATAGCACTTCCATGATCCAGGTCCAGACTCAAGCCAGCTTCCAATTTTTCTTGGTAGATCAAAATTATTGACTGGAGCAACAACCTCAGCTTCCACTAATTTCAACTCCCCTACTCACCATTTTGACTGAGCAATCACTGAACCCCAAGGCCACTGGTTTCACTTCCATGTCAGCCTCCAATTCCAGCACCACTTTCAGGCAATCAGAGATATTAACACCCTAAGACTTTTGCAAGGGTTGGTAAGTATAATACCGTCAACCCCTGCCCTGCAAAAAGTGGTCACAAACACCTAGCTCTCCATACACACAAAAAATGCCACACAAAGAAAAAATAATTTCTTGAAACAGCAGCTGCCCTTGTCTGATCAGCCTGATCACCTTCTCAGGGACAAACTACCTCTTGAAGACCATACTTATATATATATATATTTTTACTTTTATTTTAGTCATATGACTCAATAAATTCTGCTTCTGAACAGGAAAAAAATATGGTTTTGGGAGCTGGCACGCTCCAGCACACGCAGGTCATAGTTCTTTTTGGCCATATGCAACT
>JANHFT010001176.1:81370-93752 GCA_032467955.1 Pseudoxenodon macrops | reverse complement strand
CTATCTATCTATCTATCTATCTATCTATCTATCTATCTATCTATCTATCTATCTATCTATCTATCTATCTAGTTTCCTGTAAGTGTGTTTAGCTTTTCTCCAGTTAGCTGTTTAGTTGAGATGCAATGTTAGCTTAGTGCTACAGGTATACCAGAACCTAGAATTAGAGATTTGGAAAGAGATCTTTAAACCCTTAACTTAAATTCCCCCTTGCAGAAGTCTAAACTGAAAGCAGAAAAAATGCTATAGTTATATTGCTGTTATATTCATCAGTGTCCTTCGGAGGACTGTTTTGGGACTTCTAAGCCAGTGGACTATTATTTTTGATTGCTAAATCAATGGGTTTCCTTGTATTCGTGTATGTCTTCCATTTATTAGACAGTCAGAATCTTTTCCTTAATGTTGGCCTTGCTAGCTAGTTGTATGCAAACAGCCATAATCCAAATAATCTATCTGTCTATGGCAGGGTGTCAAACTCGATTTCATTGAGGGCCACATTAGGGTTGTGTTTGACCTTGTGGGTGAGGCAGGCGGATGTGGCTGGCCGCAATGGCCTTGTGCAGCCCTCTGTCAGCAAAAATGGAGGTTGGGGGGATCACACACTTTCGCTGGGAGAGGACCATCATGGCCAAAACCGGGATCCGAGGGAGACCTCCATTTTCACTGGCAGAGGACTGCAGGAGGTCGTCACGGCAGAAATGTGACTCAGGGGGCAGTGTGAGTTGTGGATCTTTTTGCTGCTGCGCATACGCACAGCAATAAAAAAAAATAGATTCTGCACATGGTGGGGCCCACGGAGACACTGACAGAACCGGCTCTGTGATGTCATTGCCGAGTTACTAACAGTTCTAAAGAACCTAGAAAAACGAGGAAGTCCAAGGAAGTTCTAGAAAAACAAGGAAGTGCTATTTAGAATAAAGCACTTTAACCCGATGCCTGAGAATCTCAATCAATCAGAATAAAGCTGGAAGGGACCTTGGAGGTCTTCTAGTCCAACCCCCTGCTCAAGCAGGAATCCCTATACCAGGGACAGAGGTAGGTTCTGAATCTTCTTACTGCTGGTTTGCTCAGCGTTGTGCCTTGAGCATGCATGTGTGACTGTCAAAAACAAGCTCATGCACATAAGCAAAAATTAGCTTTTGCGCATGCGCAGAAGAAAAATCCAAGATGGCGGCACCCATAGCGACACTGACAGAACTGGCTTGGTGACATCATCACGGAGTTGCTGCGGTTCTATAGAACTGGATAGAACCGGTAGGAACCCACCTGTGACAGGTCAGCAACCTGCAGCTTTGGAGCCGCATGTGGCTCCTTCACCCCTCTGCTGCAGCTCCCTGTCACTCAAAATATGCGTCACAACTGCCAATGTGTGACACCTGTCGCAATGCGATTTATTGAGCTTTTCAACCACCGGTACGCCAACCATGGAAAAATCCAAGAAAAGAAAAGTTTCAGACAAAAACAGAACGTTTAATTCAACTACATATGCTGGTTTTGTGGCCGCTGAAGAAATAGTCAGGCATGGGAAAGGATTTTGTGGCTCCCGGTGTTTTTTTTTCTATGGGAAATGGATCCAAATGGCTCTTTGAGTGTTTAAGCTTGCAGTCCCCTGCCCTATATCTTTTCAGACAAGTGACTGTCCGGTTTCTTCTTAAAAACCTCCAGTGACGAAGTACCTACAACTATAGACATTTAGGTGAATCTCCATAGACAGTCATCTTATGTTTTCTATTCTCTGTTGAAGCCAGGTGTGCCTTATTCTCTTTTTTTAAATAATAATTTTACTTTTTCTGCCAGGAGTTGAAGTCCAATAAAATGCTCCAAGGAGTTTCATTATGAATGAATCATCCAAGTGAATTTCTGAATTCAGGGATGATGATCAGAACAAATAATGCATAATGTTCCTCCCGACAAATTTCAGGGAAAATGTAAACACATCTTCATGTCCCTTTCAAAAGTACACAAGGTGTTTCTTCCTTTTATTGTTGTTATTGTTGTTTTTAAACCATTCTAGTTGTGCGTAAGATGGCATTTGGAAGCTTATTTTGACAGGAGTGAAGTGCAGGGGAAAAAAAAAGCTGTTAAATTTGTAAAATAACTTTTGTAAAGTTAAGCCTTAAATTCTAATGTTTTGAGCTGTGGAATACTTGATTAGGTTTCTTTCTCCTCCAGAATTTTCATACAAACACACACACACACACACACACACACGTTTTTGTAGGTTTTCATGGGTATAGGCATGCAAGATTTGATGTATTCAGGTCTTTTCTCATGTAAGCTAGGACCACACACACACAGGATGTTACGGAACAGCTGACTAATCTGCAAACATCAACTTCAGATGTTTTCAATCAATATATAACAGCACAACCAACCAACCCGCTCACAGCAACAAAGCCAACACCCCACACCTCCCCACCAGTATTTATAGAGAGACGGCAGCTCCGATCACGCTTTGCTCGCACAAGCATGAAGCCAAAAGCACCAGCCTGAAGATGACGAGTGGGACCTCGTCGAAACGTCGCCAAGATACTCTCAGTCTTACATGGTGGTTTAAAATGAAGAATGCACATATTCTCAAAGGAAAGAAGGGTTATCTTGTTTGGGGAAGAGTGTACTTAGCATGATCAAAAGATCTCCAGAGACTTGTATCTCACTGGAGGCACAAATGACCAGGCTCAAATTACTTCAGACACCTGGCTCTCTGAAAAAGGTAGAAGAAAACAAAAGAGGATGATCATTAGCAAGATGGATGGACTCATCTAGTGTGACAATGATGCACCATTGGAAGATCTGAAGAACCCACAGGTCATCAAGTAGAAAAATGTGTCTCTGTCAGGGGTGTTTTCTGTTTTTGCCTGCAATGACCTCCTGCAACCCTCTGCCAGAAAAAAGGCCACCCGTGGCCCTCACACACTCCGTTTTCACTGGCAGAGGTACCACAGGCCAGTCTTTCGCTGTTTCCCAGGCGGCTCCATGGGCAAGCATCCCATGGGCCAAATCCAGCCCCCCGGGTGTTGAGTTTGACACCCCTAATCTATGTGGTCACTAAAAGGTGACACTGACTTGATGGCACATAATCAATCAATTAATCAGTGAATTCA
Organism: Pseudoxenodon macrops; assembly: GCA_032467955.1. Classification (NCBI taxonomy): domain Eukaryota; kingdom Metazoa; phylum Chordata; class Lepidosauria; order Squamata; family Pseudoxenodontidae; genus Pseudoxenodon; species Pseudoxenodon macrops. The sequence continues at coordinate 90,648 of JANHFT010001176.1, read as the reverse complement.
TCCATCCATCCAAAACAAGATCGAATAAAATCTTCTGAAATCTACTTTCTCCATAATGCAGATAGTGAGTCTCTTGCTCTTTTCTTCATGTAAACAGTCCCAAATTCTGGCTGTTTTTCTCTTGGTTGGGAAAAACTGGGAGAATAGATGCCAGTTTGGAAACTAATCAGTCACGCAAACCACATTTTAGTGCAATTATTTTTCTCAATGGCTTCCTTATCAACATATTTCTTTGTAATTATTTCAACTAATTCAGAGGCTTTGCAGAATAGTTTAGTTGGCAGAAGGCTGAAGGAGGGTGAGAAAATTGAGAAGTTTTTGTTTTGCAACTGCTGGGAAACATGCCAGTAAACAGCTGAAAAGATCATTATTTACCTTATCATAGCCTACTCTGCTGCCTTGGATAGATTTCTATTTTTAATTTTCTATGGCTAAATTAGTGAGAATGTATTTTTGGTGAAGTGTTATCAATGGACTGATATGTTGAACTGATTGTTAAATTAAGGCAACTTTATAACATACTATTTCATATATGCATAAGATACAGACTGTATATATACAGTGGTATCTCGGTACTCAATTGCTTCAAAACTCGTTGAATTTAGTACTCAATGTATTTTAACATGAACATTTTGTCCTGGTACTTGTTGTTTGTTTGGTACTCAATGGGCTGTGATAGGAAGAGGGGGGAATGAACAAGAAGTCAGCCATGCTGGGAAAGTCATTGACAAAAGGAGCAGGGGATGGCCGCAGAGAGCAACCAGGAAGTCGGCCATGCTAGAAAGGTCACTGATTTAGGAAAAGGGACAGTCAGGAAGTCCTTTCTAGCCATGGGTGACGTGGTAAGTCACATGATTTGTTTGGTACTCTTCAATTTTAGTACTTGCTGCATCTCTTCAACCCAATTAATGATGAGTACCAAGGTATTACTGTACCCTGTTTCTATATATTTTAAATATATAGAAACATGTTATTTACATTTTGATCCTACCTTTTAAATATATAGCAAACATAGTTAATTTTCCTGCCTCCTATTTTCCCCATTACAATCCTGTGGAGTGGGTGGGCTAAGAGAAAGGGATTGGCCCAAAATCACCCAGCCAGCTGTCATACCTAAAGGAGGCCTAGAACTCAACATTTTCTGATATCTAAGCCAGCACCTTCATCACCACACAAAATGATATTTGTTGCAGGGAAAGGCAATTGGCCTTAGTTCTAAAGTCTAAACACTTATTTCTAGTGCACCCCTAGTGGTCGGAGGCACAAACTGCAAAGTAAAATGCTGTAGTACGAAACATTCAAAGTTGAGCATTCAATCACTCTTTCCCTCTCAAATATTTATCATTCTCTGATGTCTCACTGCACAGTTCATTAGAAAGCTCTGGCTTTTGACCCATTTCCCCCACAAGATTTTCTATAAATCTTTGGGGTTATCTGTTATCACATTCATCTTTTAGATAAATAATGACAGCACTCTCAGGTGAATTAATATTAATATTACAGAGATGTTAATTTCTGACCCATCCACTTCTTTGACATGGGTGTCCTTATTGGTAAGAAGGCAGCTTCCAGGATGGTTTGATGTAACTTTTCATCGGAAAAGACTGATAAGACTGAAAAGTCCTTGTTGTATAAGAAATGAATTTGTTCCATAATAAAAATGGGCACATTATTTTTTTCTCTATATTAGGTAACCTTCTATATTGAAAGGCATATGTCCCATATGATGTGTAGAAAACATATTTTGAATATTTCATTGTTTATCACATATACATACTGTATATGACAAACAAGGAAATATTCAAAATTGTTACATATCACATGGAACACACACACACACACACACACCAGAGGTGGGTTCCTACCGGTTCTAACAAGTTCTATAGAACCGTTAGTAACTCAGTAACTCTGTGATGATGTCATAGAGTCGGTTCCTTTGGTGTCTCTGTAGGTGGCGCTATTTTGAATTTTGCTTCTGCTCATACATAGAAGCTATTCTTTGATTGTTGTGTGCACGCGCTTTGCGTGCGTGCACGAGGCGTGACCCTGAATGAACCAGCAGCAAAACAATTTACAACCCACCCCATATATATGTTTATGTATATATGTATGTATGTATGTATATGTATATCTATTTACATATATAGCTCTCTATATCTATATATGTATCTATATCCCCCTCCCTCTCTGTCTCTCAATATGCCTGGCTTTATCATGGGAAAGTATGTGCTCTTAATGTACATCCTGTATTAGCCACATGGCACATATTATTTAAGAATTAAAAGCATGGCTTAACATACCACGTTCATAATTTATAGTTAAGAGACCCATGCCCCATTGGGTTGTGGCTAACCTTTTTTTAATTAAAGGATATCCTGTATTCAAGTCATAAATAAATCAGCATGAAAACAGCACAACACATCTATAAGGGTAAACTGTATTAAAGGAGCAATGTCAATCCTAATCGCAGAACTATTGATTTCATTTTCTATTCAACCATGAATTGGAAGGATCAAACACTAACAAAATATAGAAAATAATACCTGGGATACAGGAATAGGATATTTAACTGTGTGTGAATTAGCAAAGGAAACAAGAAATCCTTAGCTTGCAGTTCAGTAACAGAGGTTAAATGTTTGATAGACATTTCCTTCAAAGTAAGAACAATGCCCAATGTTGATGCTTTTTAGCTTATACAGCAGTTTTTCTGTAATCAGGCTTTTTCTCTCACAGTATCCCTATGGGAAATACCATGCTTATTGCCTTGTTGCAGACTAAGCCGAAGAGAAAGAGCTGGCTTAGAGCCAGCGTGATATTGTGGTTAGAGGACTGATGAGACCCAAATTTCAATCCTCACCTAGCCATCAAGGACACTGGATAACCTTTATCCCATCCATTCTTTCTCAGGGTAATTTACTTCACAATTTAGCTAGCATATGGATAAATAAGATGGCAAGAAATAGCAATATGTGATGCAATTCATATCCAGCCCATATTGGTAGTGCTGATTTTCACATATTTAATTTCCTGTTGCTCTGTTTATATACTCTGCGGAAAATAAATAATGTTTCTGTTTGTATATATTACCTGGAACTTAATGCAAGAAGCTTTTCTAATGTAAACTATTTTAAACACACATTTCCCAGATACACCTTTTTAAAACATGAACTTTCTAAAAGCATGAATTTTAATGCAGCTTTTCTACGATGCCTCTAAAATAGAGGATGAACCAATGCCACCTTCAAAGCAAATGGAATATCCCTCTTCTCAAAGAGAGGTTCACCACTGCCCTGAATCCAACTTCCATTTCTTTCAGCATCAGTTTCCTCCATATATGCTTTAGGTTCTTCAGCTGTGGAAGTTAACTGGGTAAGTGAGCAATTATTCTTTCCCATAGCTGCTACTGTGGTGAAAAGTTGGAAGAAGAAATATTACCTCTGTTGGTTTGTACTTATTAAGCAGCAGCTAGGGAACTAGATAGGACTATTACTGAGCAATCACTCATCACTTGGCAATCCCACATGGTTCCTTGAGTTTTTGTAAGCCTTCAGGAGGTGAATTAAGTAAAGATATACCTGGAGTGATGTTAGCAGAACACAAGAAGTGAGTACAACCAGATACGGGTACGAGCTCAAATTCAAGCTTGTTCTATGATGATAAAAAGAATAGGATGACTTTTCTGCTTTATTGTATCTGAAGAATATTGGCCAGCAGGACTACTCTGAGTATCCCAAATTCTTTTAGGGAAGGATGGTCCGGAAAATTCTTCCAGTATAAATTGAAATTGTCTAGCTGATTATTTCATAGATGAAATTGTTCGTATTTATTTCAACTTGGAAGCTGGATAGATGGAACCTGAATGAGATGATGGAGGTGATATCATGTGGTAAGAAAGCTTTAAACCTGTGAATCTCAAGGAATTGGACAGGATCCTCTGTAAAGTCAGATTGCCGTACAGTATGTGGATTAGATCTCATATGGTTGATTAGATTAGTGGAAATTGGATCCAGACAGTTATCAATACACTTCGAGACAAGGGATAGTTCCATTTTTTTTGAAAGTGTCATTAGTTCCCATACACACATCCCATTCTAGAGGCTATTCTGGATCCACTGGAAATAGCTATCTATTATCCCATCTCCAACATCCCCTTTGTGTGGAGGGGGGTGTTTGTTGAAATAGTGGCAAAGTGACAATTGCACAGTTCTAGAGGACATACTGAAGATTATCTGGGCCCATATCAGTCACTCTTATGGAGGAATTCAGATGTGAGGAGACAGGATCTTGCTGCCCTGTATCTCTCAAAGGGTCCATGTTACAATGATTCTATTCTTTCCTAAGTGAGTCCAGTTCCTTGTGGCAATGGGAGAGGATAGGACTGAATACAATTTATTACAAGGTATCTCTGAGTTCTGTTCTGTCTTCAATCATATTTAAGAACTACGTGAAGCTACTGGAAGAGGTCATCTTTCATTCTGGGATGTTATATCATCAATATGCAGATTATAGTCTGGTACTGAGCTCCATCCAGTCAGAATGCAGGAATGTGGAAGATATCCTGACCTAGTGCTGGAGGCTGTTTAATTCAGGCACAGGAAACCAGGAACCAGGATAGAGCTCAAATATTTATTCCATGCAAGCTATACACAAGAATCTGATCTACTAACGATCAAGGCAAATTTGTGCCAGATAAGAGTAAACAGACTTGGAGTGGGGGGTGGAGGTGTAGGGACACCAGACTGATGGTGCATTTGACCCAGGGGTGAAATTCAGCAGGTTATCACAAGTTCTGGAAAACTGGTAGCAGAATTTTTGAGTACTTCGAAGAACTGGCAAATATCACTTCTGGCTGGCCCCAGAATGGGGTGGGAATGGAGATTTTGCAATATCCTTCCCCCAGTAGTGGGGAGGGAATGGGGTTTTGCAGTATCCTTTCCCTGGAGTGGGGTGGGAATGGAGATTTTGAATGGAGTAGTTCATATGCAACGGTTCACTACAGATAGATTTACTGTGTGGAGTCATTCATGGCAGAACGTTATTACTGCTTTGTTATATTATTATTCCATGTTCATAATTTTATATACTGCATATAATTTGTGGGAACTCAATTGGTAAAAAAAATATTAAGAATAATTAAATAATAAAATGCATACTTTATTTCAGGTTTATCCTGTGCATTTCCTTCTCTGACCTGTTTATACTATGTTTATTCCCACTGAGTATGCTGCAACCGTTTCCAAGGCCTTCATCCCAGTGACTGAACACAAAGAATAATACAGTTTATATACCGAGTGGAACAAAACATGGAATTTTCCCTGGTGGGGACTGAATAATTTGTTGATATAAATTTACAGTCAAATGAGTTGGAGAATATAAAAAAGAATAATTGTTTTGGTAATATTATTTCCAGATTTTTCCAGGCTGTTATGTGCCAACCCAACAATCAAATTCCACTGCTCACCATGGGAAGAAACAACTGAATGAAAGAGGGTCATTCAGAGAGATCTCTTACAAAGGCAAAGGCCAATGTGAACAAAGGATGTGAATCAGGGGTGGGTTGTGATTTACTTTGCCGGTGGTTCGCTGCCTCCTGCGCTGCGTGCGCGTGCGCATGCAGTTTAAAAGAAGCCCCAGGAAAAAAAAGGTCAAAAACAAGATGGTGACGCATGCGCAGTGCTGGAAATTCGGCTTCTGCACAGGTGCAGAAGGAAAAAAAAATTGTTTTTCAAAAAACAAAATTCTCAAAAAAAGATGTCGCCACCCACAGAGCAACAGAACCGGCTCCGTGATGTCACCAGCAGCCTACTACCTACTCGATAGAATTGGTCCGAACTGGTAGGAACCCATCTCTGATGTGAATAGTGTATGAACCACCCTGAAGTGTGCGTTGCTAAACTCCTTGGATCTTCTGCTGTGTGTATCACTTATCAGCTTCATGATGGATGTTTAACCTTTCAGGAGAATTATATATATATAATATAAGTGATATTCTATAATGTGACGTTAAAAAAATCCAAGAAGGCAGCAAGATTTATAAATGCAGCATATATCAGCATTATTCTGCCAAGTAATATGGATTTTGAATATCTAATGTTGAATATAAACTTTATTTAAGACAGACTATTTTGGCATTCGGTTAACAAATTTGTCATTCAACTCAGAGCCCTGGAATCAAGCAAAGGAAAGGGAGGTTTCATATGTGAACCAATAACGCTGGGCTGGGGTTATAAACATGGTTTTAATTATTTTTAATCCCCTTTCTCTCTCTTTTTTTTAAAAGCTTTGTATCCAAATTATTACTCTTGCCTTGTTTATCTCTGGCAATTTGGCCCTATCAAGTAACTTGAATCAAGTTGTTTATAGTTTATTTTGAATATGTTGCCAGACTCTTTGTCCATACTTTCCATGGAAAGTGCTCACAGAAAATTCAGGGATAATCAGTTCCATGCTGTCCTAAAGAACCATAGGAGAGAAGAGGGATTTCTTTGTATACAGTCCATGAAAAGGAATTGCTGAGCATTAGAGCCAATGCCGTATATGTAGTTCATTCTTAAATGGCCATCTCCATTTAAAAATCTCAAATTACAATAGTGGTCAAGACCATGACTTGAGACCTTGAATAACCATCGCCAATCAGGAGAAACAATTCCGAGTTAAATGAACCAACGTCTCATACAGCACAAAGCAGCTTTGTATAGTCATAATGAAAGAAACAACAACAACCAAGTTTGGAAACTCAAAAAGAATGATACATTGTCAGCAATTTAAACATTCTATTATGTGGCCAAGCAAACTAAAGAAACTATTCCAAATTAAAGGAAGACACAACATTGCAGTTACAGTAAGAGAACCTGGTCTTCTTTGATCATAATTCCCATTATTACCTATCACCAGCTGTGTAGGTGTAGAGCAGGGGTGTCAAACTCGATTTCATTGAGGGCCACATCGAGGTCATATTTGACCTTGGGGGGCTGTGTAGGCATGGCCAGATGGGCATGGCCAAGATGGTGTGGGCAGCTTGACGTCACTCATGGCGGTGGCACCTGTGGTGGCCCGCCCGGGACTGGGGGATCCACTTTTGCCAGTAGTTTGTTTTACTAGCACGTGGCCCCTCTGGGCTCCATTTTTGACTGTGATGGCTTTTTGTAGCCCTCTGCCAGCAAAAAGGGCTACAATGTGCGGCCCCCGCAGGGCTCTATTTTCGAGTATGATGGCCTCCTGCAGCCCTCTGCCAGCAAAAAGGGCCACCATGTGCGGCCCTCCAAAACTTCATTTTTGCTGGTAGAGACAGTGCAGGCTGGTCCTTCACTGTTTCCAGGGTGGCCCTGTGGGTCAGATCTAAGCACCCTGCGGGCCACATTTGGCCTATGGAGCTTGAGTCTGACATCCCTGGTATAGAGTGATGGGAGTTAGACTCTCAATATCAACTGGATTGCTAATGACCTCTACTTCTGCTTTATTAATTTCTTCCATTTACTTGCCAACATCTGTCTTGGGCACCTACTGTTACCAACCACTACATTTTTGTAAAAGAAAAAGGGGGGGGCAGAGAAATGAAATGAATGGAAAGCATGGCTGAAAATACACACTCTTTTATACACTTACAACATCTCTTTTTTTAACACTGCTGTTGTCTGGCTGAGATACTTCTACTTTGTTATACATTGACATAGACTCTACACCTGAAAGGACTTGCATCCATTTACTCTATAATAGTGGTCACCAACTGGTGGTCCATGATGAAATTTTGCTTTGCTCACAAAGCGGAAGTCCCGTTGGGCCATTTTTCACCCTCCAAAGGCTTCAGGGAAGCCTCCTGAACCCTCTGGAGGGCAAAAAATGGCCCAACAGGCAAATCGAAGTCACTTCCAATCCTGAGCTACAAATAATCTCTTTGACAGTAACACTGCTTTCTGTCCTATTATTTGGAATAATAAAAAAACAGCAGTGCTCTATGGGATAGGTTAATCTTTCCTTATCAGGTGCCTCCTCGGATAAGGTGGAGGATAATTTCCAGAATTCTCAGGAAGACTCGCCATATAGAACATAGAATAACAGAGTTGGAAGGGACCCTGGAGGTCTTCTAGTCCAACCTCTTGCCTAGGCAGGAAACCTTACACCACTTCAGACAAATGGTTTTCCAACATCTTCTTAAAAACTTTAATTTACAACTTCTGGAGGCAAGTTGTTCCACTGATTAATTGTTCTAACTGTCAGGAAATTTCTCCTTAGTTCCAAGTTGCTTCTCTCCTTGGTTAGTTTCCATCCATTGCTTCTTGTCCTGCCTTCAGGTGCTTTGGAGAACAGAATCTAAGCCCGATCCCTTTTTATATACCTCATGGTGCAGTTTTAAAAGGGAGGGGTTTTGAATGATTGTAGTTGCCATGTGTGTTTTTTTGAACCTCCTACAGATACTCCTAGATGGGGTGAAATCCAGCAGGTTCTGACAGGTTCTGGAGAACCGGTAGCAGAAATTTTGAGTACTTCGGAGAACCAGCAAATACTACCTCTGGCTGGCCCCAGAGTGGGGTGGGAATGGAGATTGTGCAATATCCTTCCCCCAGGAGTGGGGAGGGAATAGGGATTTTGCAGTATCCTTCCCTTGCCACGCCCACCAAGCCACACTCACAGAACCGGTAGTAGGAAAAAATTGGATTTCACCACTGGCTTAAAGGATGGGCTGTCTCATCCTTCTAAATCCCAGAATACGTTACATTGCAAGGACTGATGTGAAAAAAAAACATTTGCTAACGTAATTCCAAGCACTTTGGGGAATCAAAGTATGTTTTAGGGCAGATTTTTAATGGAGGTAGTAGCCAGTTTTATCGCATTGCACATTTCCTGCTTCTGAACCCAAGGAGCCTGTTTTTCCATGTTTCTAAGATTTAACTTTAAAAAAAAATCAACAGATTTGGAGGGCCCCCTGCAATTTCAATAAATAAAATGCCTGACAAATAAAAAGAATGAACCTATCAGGCATAGTCCTTTGTTTATTAACAATCTAAAATATTTATTGCTTGTTTAATATTTATTCCCTGCGACATGGTTTGTTGAGGGTTGCAGTCAGAAAAGTAACAAACTTGGCAAGGGAAACCCAGCAATTTCCCGTTATTTCATTTACCTTGTAAAGATAGCTCAGAATAGAGTAGAGTAAAATAGAATAATAGAATAGAATAGAATAGAATAGAATAGAATGGAATGGAATGGAATGGAATGGAATAGAGTAGAGTAGAGTAGAGTAGAGTAGAGTAGAGTAGAGTAGAGTAGAGTAGAGTAGA
>JANHFT010001176.1:51173-81270 GCA_032467955.1 Pseudoxenodon macrops | reverse complement strand
TGGGTGGGTGGAATAAGCACCGGGTTTTAGCCATCAGTCCTCCAATCCCACCGAGATATTCTGGGAAACAAGAGGGGAAAAGAAAGTGAAGGAAATGGCACAGGAGCAGCTGATCCTCAAGTGCTATTTTCCAAAGCACTCGAAGGCCAGACAAGGAATAATGGATGGAAACAGGTCAAGGAGAGAGGTCAACTTAGAAATAAGGAGGAACTTTCTGACAGTGAGAACGATCAACCAACGGAACAGAAGTTGCCTTCCGAAGTTGTGGGAGTTTCATCACTTGAGACTTTCAGGAAGAGACTGGAGTACCATTTGTCAAGAAATGGTGTAGGGTCTCCTTCTTGAGCGGTGTGTGTGTGTGTGTTGGATTAGATGACCTAGAAGGTCCCTTCCAACTCTGTTAATGTGTTAAATATATTTTGCAGCGGTCTGGCAGAAGACCTATATCAGAAAAACAACCCACCTGATCCATGTGGGCTAGCTGATCTGTAGGGAACACCAATTGGGGAGCAGATCTTTTACTGTGGGATCAGACAACTGGAAGCAAAGGAGAGGTTTCCAATCCCCCTCCTTTTTTTTGTTTTTAATTCCCCTGAGCTGCTCACCTGTACCCTCACCACCACACACACACCCCTTTTCCCATGGCAAGAAAAGCAGAGGGCAAGTGATGTAGGAGAAATGGACTTTGGGGCTACCAGAGCTTCCAGTTGCAAAGAGATGTGTTCACGTTTTTATCATCCAAGGGTGGCAGCTGAAGAATTGTTCCGGTCCCTTTTCCCGTCCCACATCTCATCTCCCATGGAAGAGAAACAGAGGAAGCTTTTAACTGCCACACCCGTGAGGTAAAACTGGGAGACATCAGATTGTGGTGCCTGGACAAGTGTCCCTCCCTCCTCTTCCCCTCTGCTTTTCTTGCCTTGGGAAAAGAGCAGAAGCAGGGCAGGAGGAGGGGAGACAAAAGCTCAAGATTGCCCTGGTTTCATTACTGAGCAAGAACCCCAGTTACGCAAATCATCCCGTTTTGGGAGCGCTTCTTTTTCACCGCACGATTTACTGATTTGTTGTAACTTTCATTTCACAGAAAAATGCCCACGTGGACATAACTCCACCCTTCTTTAACCAAATGTTCTCTCTCTCTTTCCCCTTTGTTGTAGATACCGACACACAGAAACCACAATGCAAATCTTGTCCTTTGCTGTGGTTAAGGTGGCAGCTTCATTTATTCTGCATGGCTTGTAGCTGTTTCTGAAACTGCGTGTTAATAACCAGCGTCTTCCTTTTTTTTTTTTTCTAAGCAAGAAACTGAATCTTAAACCATCAATCTGGCTTCTTTCTCAGCTGCAAGCGTGGAGAAGGTGTCGGACTACCTTCTCCAAGACCTCATTTAACCAGGAACTCATCCAGTTAATCTGGAAGGTTCCTTCCTTTCAGGCCAACCTGCCACACAGGCTTGTTAAAATATAAAATGTGGGCTGTTCCGGAGATGGGTTCTGAATCTTCCTACTGCCGGTTCACTCAGGGTCGCGCCTCGAGCGTGCACGCAAAGCGCGTGAGTGAGCGCACGCACAGCAGTCAAAAACTAGCTTCTGTGCATGCACAGAAGCAAAAATTAGCTTTTGCACAGAAGCAAAATCCAAGATGGTGGCGTCCACGGAGCCACCGATAGAACCGGCTGCGTGACGTCACTGTGGAGTTACTACCTACTCTATAGAACCAGATAGAACCGGTAGGAACCCATCTTTGGGCTGTTCCCAGTGCACCGTCTTCAGCTTCTGAATAAAAGCAGAGAAAGCAATCTAAATGTTTTTTTTTTAAATGATCCTCAGGAAGGATGATGGAATAAGAAGTGAAATTAGATAAGGAATTATACTGGCAAGTTTTTTCCCCTTCTATGGATACGCATGCAGTCCACAAAGAGTTTATTTCTAGACAGCCAAGGAAAGGAAAAGTTGAAAGATGTATGAGTCACATTGGATTGCATTCTTTTAACAACTTTACCGAGGCAGACTGGAAGGCGTGTTTCATCAGGAAAGGGAACAAACACAAGGATGTTAGTAGTAGTATTGTAGGTGTTATGTCGAGGTTTTTTTATTGTTCCACCCTTTTTCAATGTTCTCAATTTTTTTTCTTTTGACTATGGAGCTGAACTTCAGTGGCACAATCTTTACTTTCTCTTATATTTTCCGCACACTTTGGGGGGGAAAAAATCCCTGTGATAAAAATATTGACACATTTGCAGACTTCATTCCAGGAGATGAGGATTATAGAAGTTGAAGTCCAATACAATTGAAGGTCACCTCTTTGGCAAAAAATGGTCTATCCTGTTAGGTATGGCGAACCAAAGGCAAAAGTGGCTGGGTTGACATATTGTTCCAAATCATGGTTTACTTAATTGTGGTTTGTGGAATGAATCACAATGGCTGGTTTAAATGGCATCATAGAATAGGAAGAGAGATGTACATTAGCTAATACAGGGGTGTCAAACTCGTGTCATCATGTGACATATCACGACTTTTTTTCCCCCTTTGCTAAACCGGGCGTGGGCATGGGCGTGGCCAGCACATGATGCATACGGCCCACAGACCGTGAATTTGACAGCCCTGATCTAACTTATATTCAGTTTGTAATGGACAGGCAGCAGTGGTGAGCTGCTGCATTGTCACAAGGGTTCAAGCAAACCCTTAGCTCTGATTGCTGGCTGGGCCCGCCCACCACTTATAACTTACTTTATGGCTCATTGGCTGTCCCAGCATTCCGCGCCGCCCCTGCTGTTCTCACCGGAGCTCCCTGAGCTGATTAGGAGCCTGTTTGAACCTCCGTTTCTCTCCCAAAGGAGCGTGTGCAAGCAAAGCGAGCATGCGCTCGCGCTCACAACCAGCCTTTGTTAAAGCAAGTGCACCCACCATACGGGCTCCCTTTGGATTAGATTACTGCCTATATAGAATGATAAAAATATATAATTATTAAAAGTATTAAAAACTATAATGGCAAGCAGAAAAAGAAAATAATAGATGCAGGGTGTTAATAATAATGAAACCATCTCACACATTTCGCCCATCCCCTGTGGTTCCCACAGCTGTTGGCATAACCAGGTCTTGAGGGACCTTCGAAAGAGGGATGAGCTTGATCTCACCTCTGGAGGAAGAAGATTCCACAATGCAGGTGCCATAACGGAAAAGGCCCTGACATCTAGTGCCCACCACATGTAGCTCCCTAGGTGATGGAACCAGAGGTGGGTTCCGGATATTTTTGCTGCCGGCCGCTCAGGGTCGCGCTGTGTGTGCGTGTAGTGCGCAATAAAAAATCCAAGATGGCGGCGCCCATGGAGACACTGACGGGATTGTCTCCATGACATCATCACCAAGTTATTACCAATTCTATAGAACCGGATAGAACCGGTAGGAACCCACCTTTGGATGGAACCCTCAAACATGCAGTCCCGGTCCCCATGCTATATAGGGCTTTAAAGGTCAACACCAGCACCTTGAACTGATCTCCGAAGCAAACTGGTAACCAATGCAGCTTGCACAGCAAAGCTATAATGTGTTCTCTATCAGAAACACACATAACTGTTTACACTGCTGCATTTTGCAGCGGCTGAAGTGTCCAGATATTCTTCAAGGGCAGCCTCATGTAGAATATTGCAATAGTCTTGAGTGGAAGTTGACTATTAAATAGAGTCCCTGGATCCAAGAATGAATAGGGCCCAACTGGTGCAAAGATTCTCCTAGTCATGACTACCATGCGCAGACGTCATGAGTCCAGGAGGGCCCCGGGTTGTGCATAAAGTCTGCTTTTAAAAATCTACTTTTAAGTAATTTCAGGCTATATTAAAGCTCCTTTGTTAATCTTATGAAGCTGCTATCCCTAGGATCTTTTGCAAATACTCAGTGTAAATGTGCACAACCCAAGAGTTTTGCAACTATCCTTGCTTCCAGTGACGTTCACACCAAAGAGTAGCAATAGCAATAGCAATAGCACTTAGGCTTATATACCTCTTTCACAGCCCTCTCTAAGCGGTTTGCAGAGTCAGCATATTGCCCCCAACAGTCTGGGTCCTCATTTTGCCGACCTCGCTAGCAGAGGTGGGTTCTGAATCTTCTTACTGCTGGTTCGCTCAGGGTCGCACCTCGAGCGTGAGCGGCATGCGCAGAAGCAAAATCCAAAATGGCGGCACCCACGTAGACATCGAAGGAACCAGCTCCATGATGTCATCACAGAGTTACTACCTACTCTATAGAACCAGATAGCATATTGTAACGGCAGCGAGGATTGTATTTGCTCATAATTGGAAAGCAGAAAATATACCAGGGGAGGAACAGATAATAAAGAAACTTTTGGACTGCGCTGAAATGAATAGGTTAACGTTAAGAGTAAAGGATAAAGATGATTCACTGTACTACAAGATTTGGGGGAAATTTTATGTGTGGTTAGAAAATGAATATATATGAAAGAGAGAAGGGAGAAAAAGTGAATGATAAACCCAGAAGCGACACCGTGGAATAGATAAGGGGGATCGGGGAGGGGAAAGAAAAAAATGGGAACGTTTTGATTGGCATGAAGTAGACAAATACATAAAAAATCAAAATATTTGATGAAGTAAATTCAAGGTTATTGGAATACCATCCCAGGAAAAATGGAAAGGCAGCAAAGGAAGGAGGAAAGGAGAGGAGAGGAGGAAGTAGGAGAGGAGAGGACAAAAGGAGGAGAGGTAGTAGGAAGGTGGGGGTGAGAGAGGAAGGAAGTAGGAAGAAAGGAAGGAAGGGAAAGAAAGAGGGGCTCCAAAACTTGGAAGGTAAGATAGTAAAAAAGCAACCTTGAATTAATAAAGAATAAATGAGTTGATTTGAAATGTAAATTTGAAATGTAAATATATTTGCTATGTAAAAATAGATGAAATATGGGGTGTGAAGATAAAATATGTAACGGTTTGTATGGAAAATAAATTTTTTTTTAATTTCCCCCCCAAAAAAAGAACCAGATTGAACCGGTAGGAACCCACCTCTGCTCGGAAGGATGAAAGACTGAGTCAACCTTGAGCCAGTGAGAATCGAACTGCCGAATTACAGGCAGACGGCAGTCAGCAGATGTAGCTTGCAATACTGCATTCTAACCACTGTGCCACTGAGGCTCTTTCAAGTGCAGGTTGCTTTTCATTTAGGGACATTCATTTAACAATGGTTTGAGATTATGACTGTCTCAGAAAAAGTGACTTGTGATCTGTCCTCAAAGTTATGACTGTCGTACCACCTTCCCATTATTGTCATGTGGGTGCTTGGAAAGCAACTCAAAATTTACAATGGTTGCAGCCTCTCGCAATCATGTATTCACAAGTTGTGACCTTCTCAGTTGGCTTTTGATAAACAAAGTCAATTGAGGAAGCCAGATTCACTTAACATGACAACCACAAGAGAAATGACAAGTCAAATCGTGTCCAACCATGTAGTGACTTGCTTAACAACTGCACAGCTTAGTGAACAAAATTTCAGTCTCAGTTGTGGCTGTAAGTTGAGGGCTACCTGTAATGTCTATCATAGTTGTGCTTGGCAGGGTTTCTTGCAATATACAGCTAGTCCTCAACTTACCACAATTCCTTTAGTGACCATTCAAATTTAATACAACACTGAAAAAAGTGATACAATCATTTTTCACACTTACGACTGATGCAGCATCCCCACAGTCACGTGATCAAAATTCGGACGCTTGGCAGCTGACTCCTATTTATGACGGGATCGTACGATCACCTTTTGTGACCTCCTGCCAAGCAAAGTCAATAGGCAAGCCAGATTCAATTAACAACTGTGTTACTAACTTAACAACTGCCGTGATTCATTTAACAACTCTGGCAATAAAGGATGTAAAAGGGGGGAACAACTCACTTAACAACTTTTCACTCAGCAACATAAATTTTGGGCTCCATTGTGGTTGTATGTCAAGGACTACACGTATGGCCTAAGAAAGAAAACGCAGGAAACCTCTTCACAGATTGATGATATATTTATATATGCTGCTGGAGTAGACAAGAATTCAATCGATTAAGCTCCACTACTATGCTTCTTTTGCCCATCAAAGACTTGTGAGAACTTCATTTGTGGCCCAAAATACGCACAGCTAGGGACTGTTTATATTTTCAAAATTCTTCCCCATCATTTTCTTCTTCCAGAGAATCCGTGCCAACTTCCTCATAGTCTTTCTCCAAAGCAGCTAAATCTTCCCGAGCCTCGGAAAACTCTCCTTCCTCCATGCCTTCACCAACATACCAGTGAACAAAGGCTCGCTTGGCGTACATCAAATCAAACTTGTGGTCCAACCTTGCCCAGGCTTCGGCGATGGCAGTGGTGTTGCTCAGCATGCAAACAGCTCGCTGCACTTGAGCAAGGTCACCTCCGGGCACTATGGTTGGGGGCTGATAATTGATGCCAACCTGGAAAACAAAAGGAGAGATAAGATCATTCAAAATGGCCTTGATAGGAAGCGTAGAGGTGGGGGAGGGGGAGAGCAATGAGAAATCTGAATTAATTTTATGGAGGGAGATCCTGATGACATGGCACTGAATTTATTCCCATAATTTCCTCTAGTAGCTAACCTGAGCGATGCCGCATTTCAATTATTTTATAGAAAAAATAATAATGGTGCCGTGGCTCAGTGGCTAGGACACTGAGCTTGTCGGCTGGAAAGTCAGCAGTCCAGGTTCGAGACCCAAGCGCCATGTGACAGGGTGAGCTCCCGTCCTCACCCCAGCTCCTGCCAACCCAAAAGTTCAAAAGCATGCAAATGAGAGTAGATAAGTAGGTGCCATTTCAGTGGGAAGATAATAGTGCTCCATGATGTCACGCTGGGTGCACGACCATGGAAATGTCTTTGGACAGCGCTGGCTCAATGGCCTTGAAACAGAGATGAGCATTGTCCCCTATAGTGAACAATGACTAGCGGAGCAAAATCTGGAGGGACTCTTTATTTATAGAAAAATATATATATCTTCAGGATATTTTTGTTGTGCAAAAGCCTGTGATGTTAAAAAGACAATATTTGCATCTCTGCTAAAAATTGATTGCTAAGGGCTAAGGATATGAACTCTCCAACAAAATGCTGTTTTTGACAATCCCCAAGTAGATCAAGATAGAGATCATAAGATCATGCTTGTTTAAAAGGCATGTTTTTACAACACTTTACACTTACTAAATTTGGGGAGAAAGTATTGGCTTGTATAAATATATTTATGCGACAAAAGCTAAAACGTTCAGTTGACAATATTCTTTGGAGCTACAGCTATATGAAGTCTTCTCCTTTCATTTCCACTTGATTACCGTTGAGTTTAAGACACAACAGTATTTGTCAACCTTGGCAACCTTCAGAACTTTCAACTGGCTGAGAAATTCTGAGAGTTGAAGTCCACCCATCGGAAAGTTGCTGAAGCTGAGAAATCCTGGAATAGAAGATGACATAATGCCTTCACCATGTTTGCTTCCTCTCATCAAAGCCCTCCATGTTTCATCAAGTACATAGTGAATTCATCCACCCGCTGTAGGAGGTGACCAGGCTAAATGCAAGGGAGGAGTCAAACACGTCATCAGTCTTGAGTCCCTTCACACCCACAAGAGAGCTACTGAGTTCAGCCCACCATGAATTCCGTTGACTCTTATTTACTGCAAATTTGCTTTGAATGTTAGTAGTTCACATTCTTGTAGAGAGTTTTAGCATGCAGTAGTCACGTGCAGGGGTGGGTTCTGGATCCTGAGCGCACGTGCGCACATGCGCAGTACGAAAAAAAGCTTCTGCACATGTGCAGAAGCAAAAAACAAGATGGCGGCGCCCATGGCAGCGCTGAGAAAACCGGCTCGCGGGCGTGGCAGGCCTGGGTTGCTGTCGGTTCCAGCAACCCAGGCCAGCAAGTTACTAACGGTTCCATAGAACCGGTCAGAACCAGTAGGAACTCATCTCTAGTTATGTGATGAAAATTCAGACACTTAGCAACCGTCACATATTTCTGATGGTTGCAGTGTTCCACAATCATGTGATTTTCCCTTTTGCAACCTTCCGATAAGCAAAGTCTAACTGTATTACTATTAATAGTCAGGTACAAGAAACCAGGAAGCCAGGATGGAGTTCAAAAGCACTGCGATTTTATTCCATGTTACGTATACACAAGAATCTGATCTACTAACCGTCAATGCAAATTGACTCCAGATAAGAGTCAACCGACTTCAGCTTAGATCTCATTTGAGGATGTAGGGACTCCAGACTGATGATGCATTTGATTCCGCCCTGAGGCTCAGCCTGGTCATTCCTTACATTAACAATTGCAGTGATTCATTCAACAACTGTGACCAAAAGGTCATAAAATGGGGTAAAACCCATTTAACAACTGTCTTGCTTAGCAATGGAAATTTTGGGCTCAATTGTGGTCACAAGTCAAGGACTATCTGTATTGCCCAAATTGTGAGATATGTTATACAATATTAGTCACTGTTTGTTTTGCTCTGCGTTTGATTTTACTTTCCACAACTACTTGCACAACAATTGTACAATATTCTCTAAAATCGGTTAGATTCTACTTGCTATTATTATTCTAGCACATATACAAAATATACAAGCAATTTTGAGAAAGAATGGGAGAGAATGAGAAACAGGCAAAAGAAATTAGCGCAAATGAGGACAAATAATCTGATTATACTAAAAGTTGATTTTAAGTCTCCTGTTTGAATAATGCAAACAACCAGATTATTCAGCTAGAATTGCAAATGTTTGTGTAGGAGTATTCATACTGACGTTTCATTCCCTTTGATGTAGAAGAGAGATGTTTTGTTTTGAAAGTAGCTGCTTCAGGACTTAGAGAAATTTAGGAGGAGCATAAAATGAATGCTGTTCATTGTAAAACAATAAAAGCTAAACATGTCCATCAAAGGGGAAGGGTTATTTGAAGTATAGGGCATAGGGCATTTTTATAAAGATAGATCAGGAAATAAAAGCATTATTTAAAGGTTAGATTATTTGCTAAATATATGAGGACGGTTTGCTTATTTATTTATGGTAAACCCATCTCACTATCCGGAATGAAAATGGTTATTTAATGGACTTGCATAATTTCTTTGAAAAGGTAATTTCTGTTTAGTTCAGGTAGCTAAATTTATACTCTACACTTTGAAGCTCTACTGGAGGCTTCTCCCAATTTTAATGAAATTGGATAAAATGGCTTATGATAAGTACATTGAAGTTACTTACATTTAATACTTACCTTATACCCATTATGACAATGTGCATCTTTTTAGGACAGAAGGAAGATATTTAATTATTGGCTCCTCACCTTGAAGCCAGTTGGACACCAGTCCACGAACTGGATTGTTCTTTTAGTCTTGATAGCAGCGATTGCGACGTTGACATCTTTGGGCACCACATCTCCACGGTAGAGCATGCAGCAAGCCATGTACTTGCCATGTCGGGGGTCACATTTGACCATCTGATTGTTGGCCTCAAAACAGGAGCTGGTGATCTCGGCCACGGAGAGCTGCTCGTGGTAGGCCTTCTCAGAGGAGATGATGGGTGCATAGGTCACCAAGGGGAAGTGGATGCGAGGGTAGGGCACCAGGTTGGTCTGGAATTCAGTCAGGTCCACATTGAGGGCACCATCGAAGCGCAGGGAGGCCGTGATGGAGGAGACAATCTGGCTGATGAGACGGTTCAGGTTGGTGTACGTGGGGCGCTCAATGTCCAAGTTACGACAGCAGATGTCATAGATGGCCTCGTTGTCCACCATGAAGGCACAGTCAGAGTGTTCCAAGGTGGTGTGGGTGGTCAGGATAGAATTGTAGGGCTCCACCACTGCTGTGGACACTTGAGGGGCTGGATAGATAGCAAACTCCAGTTTGGACTTCTTACCGTAATCCACCGACAAGCGTTCCATCAACAGGGAGGTGAAACCTGAGCCCGTCCCTCCTCCAAAACTGTGGAAAATCAGGAATCCTTGTAAACCTGAGCAGGAATCTGTCTACAAAGAAGTACAATCCAAAGTGAGCTATGTGTATCTCAACAATTCTTTTTAGCCCACTCAGTATTTGCTACATGCAAAGAGGATTTCTACAATTCCAAATCTAATTCGAAATCTCGTTCGTTGCTACGTTGCTTTGTACCAATGATCCTGTGCTTAGGCACTTGCAGCCAAACAGATCTCATCTACATAATTACCTTGCTATATGCTACAGGCAGAGGTGGGTTCCTAGTGGTTCTATCTGGTTCTATAGAACCGGTAGTAACTTGGCGATGACGTCACGGAGGCAGTCCTGTCAGTGGCTCCATGGATGCCGCCATTTTGGATTTTGCTTCTGCGCATGCGCAGAAGCTAATTTCTGCTTCTGGACATGCGCAGAAGCTAGTTTTTGACTGCTGCGTGCATACGCTTCACGCGCGCACACATGGCGTGACCCTGAGCAAACCAGCAGTAAAAATATCCAGAATCCACTCCTGGCTACAGGTGTTCCTAAAGCATTGTGGTGAATCTTAAAAGTAACTCTAAATTTAAAAAAATATTTTTTAATACTTAATACACAAATATTTTTTATGAATTTAAGAGTCAGTAAGGATGTCTCCATGGGACCCTTTCTATTTCCCCATTTAAAGCAAGTCTTTTAATTCTTTACAAAAAGTAGTAGTTTCAGTGGCAGTTTAAGGAAATCGGAAATCCAGTGGTATTGTGAGTTTTCAATAAGAACCTACTTTGTGGTGAGCAAACCTTTTTGAATGAAAACTCGTTTATTGGTAACGTTAACAGCCATATTACCATGTTGTGCCGTGGTGGTGCAGTGGTTAGAATGCAGTACTGCAGGCTATTTCTGCTGACTGCTGGCTGCCTGCAATTTGGCAGTTCGAATCTCATCAGGCTCAAGGTTGACTCAGCCTTCCATTCTTCCAAAGTGGATAAAATGAGGACCCAGATTGTTGGGGGCAATAGGCTGACCTGTAAATCCCTTAAAGAGGGCTGTAAAAGCACTATGAAGCAGTATATAAATCTAAGTGCTATTGCTATTCCTTGTTTCTCTGAATTGGGTGTGTTTGTGTGTAACTCCTTGCCTGATGAAAGTTTCTGAAACTCTTAAAGCTTGCATGGTCTTTTGGATGATTTTGCTTGGTCCTAAAGAATGATATCCATTTGATTCTTTCCTTTAAGGCGAAGTACATTGTTGTTCCATGTAAAATACTGTATGTCTATGTAAAAAATATAATTGGTAAGACAACAATCTTTAGCTAAAGCCATGTTTTGGGTTAAATTTCGCGCCCAGTTTGTCTTTAGGAAATTAGGAATTTTAGAAAGAAAGCTCTATATTGTAGATACTTTTTAAATCAAGAGGGGGAATCCCTTAACATTTACAGACCCCAGGTTTTTACGCTTATGATATTTTTATTCTGGTTTTGTTCCCCCCCCTGAAATATTTCTCTTGTTATAGTAAGACATATTATATGCAACGCTCCTTATTGTTCTATCTTTTGCTCACCAAGACCAAATTAAGAGTCTTGAGGTTCCTGCTGCTAGAGGCTGCTCTCCATTTCTCACTGTTGAAATTCAATCTGATTTCTATCTTTTCACTAAAAAGCTGTCAACAGAAAATAAGCAATTCCCATCAAAGAGTTATATTAGCTTCTAGGGTATATAAATTCAGCTGCTGATGGGAAAAGAAATATCCAAGTAATTTAAATGGCTTTCTGCCTTAATTTGTTTCTGAGGGGGGGGAAAAAACGTGACCATGACAATAACACCCCCTCCCCCAATACTCTTTCTCTCTCACACACACATTTTCTGTATCCCAAACAATTACAGTTCAATGAAGGAGTGCCAATTTACAATGATATTCCAAATAGAGATAAAAGACAACCACAATTCAGTTTTCTAAAGCAATTTCTCTTGGAATCAGAAATGTAACTCATTTTTAATTGCGCCATACATAGAGACAAGCCCTTATCCTCAGGGACAATTTACCTTGGCTGATTAAAAGATGGAGATGGGAAACCACCAGGGAATCCAGGACTGGAGGCTAGATTGGATAGCTGGGGAAAGAAAAAGAATATCCCAGGAAAAGGCAATGACAAACCATTTTTCTAATGTCGCCGAAACCAAAAATAAACTCTACTGAGACTGATCTGTAAAATCAGCAGAGGCTGGATCATGAATAATGAGTCATCAGGAAATGGACATGGACATTATGATATTTACAAATTAATGTAACCAGATAACGGTTGTTCCGTTTCAAAAGGCAACTGGACTTTCTTGATTTTTTTTTCTTAGAAAAGGTTTTACTTCTGATTCAAGAAACTTCTTCGGTTCTAACTGAAGTTCTGACTTTCCCTTCCCTTCCTTCCTTAATCAGTTAGAACTGAAGAAACGTCTTGGATGAGAAGTGAAACATTTTCAGAGATAAAAACCAAGAAAGTCCAGATGCCTTTTGAAAAAAAAAGGCAACTTTGGAATAGTGATAGTTGATTGAAAAAGTGTATAATTTATTTATTAGATTTGTATCCTGCTTGTTCATCTAAGAAGGCAGCATATCTTAATATATCTTTCTCCATTTTTCCATAACTATTTATGGGATTGGTGAAGTAAAAAAAGAGGACTGCCCTTAAATCACCCTGGGAGGCTCTAAGGGGAGGACTAGATTTTGGAGCTCCCCAGTCCAAATCCTACAATACAATTGAATAACCGAGTTATTATCCAACCCCCTGCTTAGGCAAGAAATCCTACACCACTTCAAACAAATGGTTATCCAACATCTTCTTAAAAACTTCCAGTGTTGGAGCATTCACAACTTCTGGAGGCAAGTTGTTCCACTGATTAATTGTTTTAACTGTCAGGAAATTCCTCCTTAGTTCTAAATTGCTTCTCTCCTTGGTTAGCTTCCACCCATTGCTTCTTGTCCTGCCCTCAGGTGCTTTGGAGAATAGCTTGACGCCCTCTTCTTTGTGGCAGCCCCTGAGATATTGGAACACTGCTATCATGTCTCTCCTGGTCCTTCTTTTCATTAAACTAGGCTTACCCATTTCCTGCAACCGTTATATATTTATATATATATTTATATATATAGTGGAACACATCTGCAGAGAGTTGGGAAATACAGTTCTGTGGGATGGTTCTGTGGAACTGAAATGACTATTGTATCATCTTTACTCCAAATTAATCCCTTCCATTATTTTTCATAGGGTAGAGGGTATTAGAAATATTCCTAATGGATCGGTCATGCTCAGAACTGACCCAGCTATCTCCAGACTTGAGTTTTGTATAAAACAAAATGTCTTCTCACAGACATGACACTTAATTTTTAATGAATGCAGACTAGAATCATGGTAGCATTTCGAAATGCCACTATAAATGATTAAGAGGTGTTATCATTTCAATCAGGTAATTCCATCCAAAATATACTGCAATATATTCTCTGCATTACCAAAGACAAAACAAGAACCAAACTGAAAGAGAAATAATAGTGAAGCAGAGGTTTCGATAATGCTAACAAAGTCTAAATCATGAGATAGGAACAATTTCTGCACTGACAGACAATTCCCCTTAAAATGAGCAAATGGCATAAGGGATGAAAAGAAACAATGCTTCTCCTTGGGCAATGTTCCATATGTGGACAATACCTGCAACACAACCTCAGTCAAAACTGATAGAACTTTTGCATGTGACCAGATGGTTTAGTGAAAGGTGTTTGGTGGTGATACATCTAACTGTGCTTACATTAGGCCTTGGAAGAGATACCAATTAATCCAACCAATTACTCAACTGAAAGGGTCCTTTTATTAGCTCTTTAAGAATGGTCCTG
The DNA here is from genome assembly GCA_032467955.1 of Pseudoxenodon macrops. NCBI lineage: Eukaryota > Metazoa > Chordata > Lepidosauria > Squamata > Pseudoxenodontidae > Pseudoxenodon > Pseudoxenodon macrops. Next base: position 67,468 of record JANHFT010001176.1, on the reverse strand, counting down.
GCAAAACAGACCATGCCTCTTAAATACATTCTCCCATCCATTAACTCTAATTGGTCCATAAAGATAAAATTAATTGTTGTGTGCCAGTGAAAAGCCAATATTAAGGGGCTTTACATTAAACACCCATGAGTCCTATGAAAACACAGTTCTTGCCAAATAATTAAAAGGGTAGTGTATGCTATAAATAAACATGTAAGACTGAACAACAGACCATAAACTATTGAATTAGATTTCTAACAACTGCAACAACTAAAAGCAATTGCATTTTTAATGCTATGGGATATAGGCACCGTGTATCATTAAACAGCATAGAAAAGAAGATTCACAGACTCCCTGAGAGTGGTAATGCACCATGCCTCATCCAATAAATCTGAGCAGTAAGAGGAGGTGATAGCATGTATAGAAGATAATACATTCTTACTAACGAGAAAAAAACCGTGATATTTGGAAAGCATATCTGTCTTTCCCAGCCTCTCTATGGTATGTGCCCCAGATCTTTTCAAATTGGGAAGTTCTGCAGGTAGATGTCCCATCCATTTTACTTTTCAGATTCCAGAAACAGAAGTTATAGGGAAAAAAGTATTATAATCCAACTGATTTATAACCAACACAGTTAGCCCCAACCCCCTGCCCAAACCACTATCAAGAATGTGCAACAGGCTGTTTAATAGTATTGCACATGACACAGAGGAGTAGAAAAGTGAATGGCCAGAAAAGCATTTTATCAGAAGTGGTAGATAAATGCCATTGATGTTACACCATCTTTGGCATTATCTCCTGAAAATATATGTGACAGAAGAAGCTTTGTTATATACAGGGCTGGCATCTTGGCACTAGTATTTGGTGAGGAAAGTGGATTACCTCAGGATCATCAATGTAACATCTAAGTGTATCGCAAACACCTACTTCAATTCATTATGAAAATGCAGGAAGACTTATTTTCTAGTAGCAGAGACTTAGTTGGGGTTTACTTTTGTTTCCCCTTATTAATGTTGTTTTGGGTGTTGGTTAATCCCCACCTAAAGCTCTCTACAAATATTAGTGCATAACTATATCCTATTTTGCCAGCATGGTGATTTGCCCTGCTATCTGGGGATGATGGCGGTTATAACCCAACATCTCTTAAGGACACCAGGCTGATTAAGGCTAGTGTAGATTGCAATGATGGATTTATGACATTTCTTTTAATTTGGTTATATCTTGTAACTATTTGCTTTTCTTTCCAAGTGAGTTATAGAAAGAAAAACTGTTTTCAACAGTTGGTATTTTACGATCACCCACTTTGGGCAGAAAGCAACATATAAATTAAATTAAAGTATTACCAGAGGTACTCTTATATGCCAGGTAAAGTTGTATTTTACCCTATTTAATAGCATGGCAGCATCTCTAAATGAATAATGATGCTGTATAAGCAAAGGTAGAGTGTACTACGTTGTGAAGGTTATGATATATTAAGGAGCGCTTTTTAAAATAATCATTTCAAATACCCATGTGCCTCTTTTATCAAATTTATGCTAATGTTACTTGCATAATTCACAAACAAGTCTATGTTTGTATTTTTTTCACTGTACACACCTGATCCATTGGGAGAATGATTAATGACATTTCAGTCAGTTGAAAAATGCCACCACAAAACAATTTACTTTTTATTAAATATAGTTGTGATGTGCAATCAAACTTTTCTTTTAACCAAAATTGCTGGCAACTTACATTGTTTTTTCACCTGTCTTAATGGATATGTTGTATCTCAGTAGCCTTTTCATGGCAATGAGATGCCATAGCTTAATTAGAGCTACTGTATTATCTGGCTTGCTAAAATCCAACCCAACCATTAAATGGTAGTAAACAAATATCACCTGCTTAAAGAGGGCTGTAAAAGCACTGTGAAGTGTAAGTGCTATTGCTATTGTGTGTGTGGATTTTCACAAGTCCAGTATTCTTAAGGTTAATGGTACATCATTTTTCAAATAGTTCCAATAGCAATAGCACTTATTAGACCTATTATTACCTCATGGTGCTTTATAGCCCTCTCTAAGTGGTTTATAGAGTTAGCATATTGCCCCTAACAATCTCATTTTATTGACCTTGGAAGGATGGATCTACCTTGAGCCAATCAAGATCGAACGCCTGGCAGTGGGCAGAGGTAGTCTGCAATACTGCATTCTAACCACTGTACCACCAAAACTCTATATTGTACTGTGTCCTGTAGGACTATAGAAGGCTTGTGAAACCATGCAGAGCTCTTTCCTATGCCTGCAGCGATGAGCAATTTGGGTTTGTATGAAGCCCCCTGAATTTTATTTGTAGTCACCAGAGCATCCCCAGAATGGGCAAGATTGACTGCTTCATCCCATATTTAAGGAGGAATTTAAGAACCTAAAACCTAGGTCTTTCCAAAGCCTATGGCTTCCACTTCTATCCTTAACATCCACCTAAGCTTCCACAAATTCTAAGAAGTCAAAACAATGACCCAAATAATCCAAATATGTCATGATTCCCAAGCCATTTCCCCTGTAGCCCTTAAATATCTGTCCACAAAAAGGTTGCTGATCTGAACAATGTAAACCAACCTGATCTAGATGGCATCTTGGCTCACTGGCCAACTCAAATCCTGGGAAAGAGAAAAAGAGGACAACCTGCAGCAAGGTAGCAGCAGATCTTGCTTTACAAGTCACGGAGGCCATGGGGATGCTGTTGGAAAAGCTGAAGGAAACATCAGAAAATCTGTTTTCTAGAACATGGTCATTAAACATGAAGCCCAGCACTCCAGGTGTGGGCTGCTGGGGGTTTGCAGGGGTTCAGGAGAACTTCTAGCTAAGATTCTGTGCAGTTCAGCGAACCCCTAAATCCCACTCTTGGCTGGCCCCGCCCACCCCAACCCACCCACGATCCCAACATGGCCCCTTTTGGATGCAGGTAAGTGTAGGGCGCACGTGGAGGCTCAGGGAGGAAGAAAAACGGGCCTACTGGAAGTTTGTGAAGTTCCAGAGGGCCTCCGGAGCCTGGGGAGGCTGTTTTTGCCCTCCTGGAGGCTTGAGGAAAGCTCCAGAGCCTGGGGAGGGCAAAAACACCCTCTCCCCTGCCATGGTGCAGGAGGCCGACTAGGAGGCCACCATGGCCACACCCACCCAGCAACCGGGCAGAGAACCCCAGGCTAAAAAATTTGAAGTCCACCCCTATAACACTCCCCCACAGATACTGTTTGTGCAAGTATATTGATTCTTGAATAACTCCAAGATGTTACAAGATCTGCTTCTATTGCCCCCTTGGGAGTAAGGGAGGGGAGTTTTGTTTTTGTTTTCCTTTTGATTTTCAGTAGCAAAATAATTTGCTATTTAAGCACAGCAGCATTTTACTTAAACCACAAAGGACCTTTAACATATCAATAGCATTTTTTAGTGCTCCATTAGTGCCACAATTGTTTTTTATTAATGAAATAAAGAAATGATTACTGATTAGATAAAAGTAAACTGCAAAGATAACATACTGAAATGCACCGGAATTATATATATATATTTCTTCTAAATGGTCTTTAGAAGGGTACTGAATAAAGTAGATGATTGAAGAAACTCGGAACAATAATTCTAAAAGATATATTTATTAGAGATAAATACAAACTAGTATATGAACAGGACTTGTGAAATCAAACAAAATATACTGAATTTTGTATTGTCGTGAAAATATAAATTCATTTAGTCAATTGATATACCTCCAAAAAGGGCATTTTGACTTTATAATAGATAATAAAACAGTAATTGGAAAAAAGCAATAAGATTCAAATCAAATCAAGTATTGCCAAGTAATAATGAGATAGATTTGCAGACAAAAATGGATAATATTAAGCTGTGAAATATCAGTGGCAGATCTAATGAAGAGGAGAGTGGAACACTGAAAAACAGTTTCATGAAATTGTTGTATTATCTCTATAAAACACAAATTGTCTTTGATGAAAAAGCACTTATCTATCCTAATAAAATAAATACTCTCATTTTAGGACTTTCAGGGACATAAATATTAACACTGATCTGAAGTGGAGATTGCTATTGTTCCTTCATTTCTTTTGTCAAGATTTTTAATAAAGAGAAGAATGTGAATTTAAACTGAAGGATAATTCAGTTCTATTTATGCCACTTTCAGAAAGAGAGCACTGATTCCTGCTGTTTCATTGTATTGAGTTTATAAAAATTTCATATAGCCAGTTGTGATTGGCTTCATGATGGCATATAGCCAATCCAGAACAAGGATGGGAAGAGTTGTTCTCATTCTGAATTGGCTTTAGCTTTGTGAAATAAATAAAGTGAAACACATTAGCTATAATATATATCACCAATAAATTCACAATATTCTAGTTGTGAGAAATCATGGTCCAGAAAAACAATTGGCAATAAAGGATAGAAGGAAGACAGAATGACTTGTGGAACGACTTGCCTCCAGAAGTTGTGGGTGCTCCAACACTGGAGGTATTTAAGAAGAGATTAGACAATCATTTGTCTGAAATGGTAGACGGTTTCCTACTTGAGCAGGAAGTTGGACTAGAAGACCTCCAAGATCCCCTCCAACTGTTATTCTGTTATTCAGAAGGGCAGTACTTCTAATTTACAGGTACTTGACTTTCGGTGAATAGGTAAAGCATAGTATCAGATACTTAGGGAAATTATTATGTTTAAATACATAGCAGAAATTTGGAATAGGTGACCCAGGAATTTCTAGAAGAAAACTTATAAAAAAATATTTTATTGATGTATGTGAACCACCAAGCCTCTGCTTTGATTGTGATGAAATGCAAATTAAATTGATCTATTTATATATTTCCTCTTATCAAAAAACCACTTGAATTTAGAAAAAACACCAAAAACCCAAATCTAGTGAAAGGATTACAGTTTAGTGTTCTCTCTAGATTGCTAGTTTTCTAAGCTCATAGTAACGTTTGCCTTATGTGATAGTAACTGAGAGAAGATCTAAATGTCCTAGTGGACCATCACTTATGTATGAGACATCAATGTGCTGCAGCTGCCAAAAAAAGCCAATGAAGTCCTAGGATGCATCAACAGAGGGATAGCATCACAAACACAGGAAGTGATAATACTGTTTTATACTGCATTAGTGAGGCCACACTTGGAATACTGCAGTTCTGGTTACCGTGACACAAAAAAAGAAGTTGAAAGTGTGCAGAAAAGATCAATATAGATTATAAAGAGTCTGGGGGCTAAATCATATGATGAATAGATGAGTTGGGTATGCCTAGCCTATCAAAGAAAAGGATAGGGGGAGTGGATGCCATTGCTGTCTTCCAATAGGTGAGGGCTGTCACAGAGAAGTGGAGAATATATTCTCCAAAGCACGAGAGAGCAGGACAAGTAGTAATGGGTAGAAGCTTGTTAAAGAAAGACCCAACCTAGAAGTAAGGAGAAATTTTCTGATAGTGAGAACAATTAATCAATTGAATAGCTTGCTTTCTGGAGTTTTTGGTGCTCCATCACTGGAGGTTTTCAAAAATAGACTGGACAACCATTTGACTGAGATAGCATAAGTCTCCTGCTGTGACAAGGGGTTGGAGAAGAAGATCTTTGAGGTCCCTCCCAGCCCTAGGACTCTACATCCTGTGTTCTATGAACAGGAGAAACTGCAGTCATGCCTTTTTAGTAGGATTTTCCTTGTGAAGCTATGATTAGTTTGACATGAACAAGGGTATCATATACATGTATCCAGAGAGGGAGAATCCAAGCTATGCAGAAGCAATTTGATTCTCATTCATTCACATTAATTATTTGGTGTAAAAGACTGGCATTAAAAATGTAAACAAATGGGCCTCTGAAACCTCCTTAGCAAGCACTTCTCTCACTTTACTTGAGGATACACATATAGTGTGTTTCTTAAAGAAAAGCAAAAAGCAAAGTTTGGTTGGAACTTTATTTGACTCCTGGTGGCTCCATGCCATACAGTTTGCCCTTGTTAAGAGGTATTAGAGAGAAACTTATTTGAGTTTCTCAGTCTATCCTACCCTTCTCGGATTTATTAGTAGTCTCTTATTTGATAAGGAGGCAGGTATGACTCTACTTTTGAAATCTGCCCAACATTAGCTAGCTACCATCACTTAAAGGTAAAGGTTCCCTTGCACATGTGTGCTAGTCATTTCCGGCTCTGGGGGTGGTGGAAATATGGCCGCCGGCATGACTAAATGCCAAAGGCACATAGAACGCTGTTACCTTCCCACCAAAATGATCCCTATCTTTCTACTTGAATTTTTTATGTGCTTTCAAACTGCTAGGTTGGCAGAAGCTGGGACAAGTAACGGGAACTAACTCTATTACGTGGCACTAGGGATTCGAACTGCTGAACTGCCGACCTTCTGATCGACGAGCTCAGTGTCTTAGCCACTAAGCCAACCCGTCACCTACTGGGTGCTAAAAGAAAACAGGAGTTTTCATTTCTAATAGTCCCACACTGTCCATTAAAGAGAAGGTATTGGACAAATCATTCTGTCTCCTTGCTTTGATTTCTCCAATCCCAGTATTCCAGATTAGCAAGGTATAACTGCTACTGTCCTATGGTGCTTCCAAGTGATCTCTTTTTAACTTCTTTGTAAATCATGAAATGAAATATAAACCTATACGCCTAGTTCTCAGTAGCTGTATGGAGTGATAATGATTTGATTCACCGAGAGGGGTCTTTTATATACCTATGTAACACTGAAATGGTTCCATAGTAGTACATAAAAGGCTAGAAATAGATTCCCAAAATCAAAACCTTTTTGCTGCTAGTCTGCAACACAAATGACAAACTCTTTTACAGGTTTTGTTGGACCCAAAGGCCTGCTCTTTTTTGCATAACCAATTGCTTTTCATTGAGTGAACAACGGCATTATCATGCTATTGACATCTCTAATGTTCCATTAACAAATCATTATTTTAATTATTAATACTACATAGCAAAATTTGGGAGAAAAGAAATAATTATCCCTCAGAGGGTAATGTACTGGTTACTAACCCCCATATCAGTAATTGTAAAGAAATATTATATCTAGCAAGCTTTCATTATTGGGTTCTTGCCCTATAAATTTGATTGAATCTAATTAAGTATATTCACCAACACCCAATACACAGACTACAGTCTTCTGAATATAAAGACATTAAGTGCATGGTCTATAAGAATGTCCTGCAAATGTAGCACTTCTGGGCTGCAGAGGATTCTAAACAATATTATAGTGTGACAGAGTTTTAAATCTGTTTATCAAAACATGATATAGAGCAACATATATTATCAAACTGTTATTTTAAATGCTCCTAGCTGAAGTTTCTCCCTGCAAAGGTGCTTTAATGGAAGAAGAAACCAATTGCCATCAGATTCAATACCCCGCCCCCCAATAAGCACAAGGGATACCAGTCTTATTCTGAGTAGACTTTCAGTAAACGAAATCAAGATGCAGTTCCAAGGTAAAAGCTAGTGAACTGACACTACTAAAGTTCTGTATTAGATTCAGTATTTCTATCTTTCTCCCTCCAAATGATTAGAAAAAACACATATTCTACAACACAGAGTTTCTAACAGACTTTGAAATTCATTCAGATATTATTTTTCCCCAGACATTGATTATGAAAACCTTTATACAAACCATGAACTTTGAACAGGCTGTACCATAATGGCTCTACCAAGAGGAAGTCTAAACTATAGACTCAATCTTACACTTCCGGAAACCAAAAGTGACTATAACTCTTAAGAGAAACAGATAAGCACAATAGCAAAAAAACAGGAAGGGTAGAATGCAGTAGAATAGTTTAGAGGAAAATTCTGCCCTGAAGCTTCCACTCATTCTACAGGCAATTCTTGATTTACAACCATAATTGGGCCCAACATCTCCCTTGCTAAAGCGAGATAGTTGTTAAATTAGCTTAAATTGTTACGTTTTGGCACATTTTGTGACTTTCATTGTCACAGTTAAGTGAATCTCTGCTGTTGTTAAGTGAATCTGGCTTCCCCATTGACTTTGCTTGTCAGAAGGTCACAAAACGTGATCACGGAATACTGGAACAATCATAAATATGAACCAGATGCCAAGCATTCATATTTTGATCACATGACCATGGGGATGGCTGCAACGGTTGTAAATGTGAAAAATGGTTATCAGTCGCTTTCTTTTCAGTGCCATTGTAACTTCAAACAGTCACTAAATGAATGGTTCTAAGTCCAGGACTACCTGTATTGGATTATACACGGAAGAGTTCAAAGCTACATCCACAGTGTAGAAGTATTATTCAAAATGAAAATGAGCAAGTTTCAGTCCAATTTTTACAGAAGGTTCATAAAATTTAACTTGATTTACTATTGGGTCCCAGATATGAAAACCTAGCAATTTTCTGATAAATATTCAAAGTAGGCAACATTTAAACTACACATATATATAATACCATTTTTTTTTTAAAAACACCATGCCCTATTCTAAATACTTTATAGAAAGCATTTCCTGAAAAAAGTTAGATAAGCCAAGTAAGTTTGAGCATAAGCCTTTAGCTCCCAATATACAGGAAGTCTAGCCTTCTGTGGTCAAGGCTAACCGGCCTTATATAAATATGTGCTACAATACCTTTCTGTTTCCTGGTTGGTGGTTTGCTGTTTATTGTTTTCAAAGGCTGCAAAACTGCTCATATCCACATAGCCGTCATTCTCATTCGCAGCAGATAAGGCCCTGCTAGGATCTTCAAAAAATTCAGTAAAGGTTCCTGCCCTAGTGGGCCTTCGTGGAGGTATTTGTATATTTTCATAATCAGAATTCATGGCTGGGATATTCTCATAGTCAGAAGTATCTGCATTGGGAAATGAAATAGACCGGGGCTTCGTTAAAGGTAGAGGCATAAAAGGTGGCCTCGAACGATCTTCAAATGACTCTACCCTTGACACACTTCTGCTAAACATTTTGGGTGTTCCTTTTCTCTTGCCGTCCTTATAGAAAAGAACAGTCGGAGACTCAGAAGCCCTCAGTTTGGCAGTCCGTGATAACAGCTGAGGTGAATTACTCAAACTTCTTCTGTCCAGTTCCATCACCCTGGAAGGTCCGTGATAACTAGACTCTGAAGAGGATCTTGAAGAAGAAACATGAACATCTACGTGGACTTTGTTTTCTGCCTTCTTCTTGAATTTCAAAGTGAGAAATTTTTTAAACGAGGACTTCTTTTTCTTGCAATACTTATCAGGAGATTCGCTGTCTATTAAAAGTGACGGGGAGCTTTTTGTGATGGGCTTCTTGGTGATACAGGCTAGTTCAAAGGGAGGAGGAATATCGACAACAGAGGAAGGCGTGGAAACCCCACTGGATGTAAGGTGATTCCTCTGGGAAAAGCTACCCGAGGAACCAATTACATATGGTAAAGACAGCTCATCTGTTCTGTTTAATCTGTTATAATCTAATATAGAGCTATCAGTTTCTCGATAGAGAGAGACAGGGATGTCTCTGCCTTCCACTGAATAAGATCGAGGGTACAAAATGAAGCGTCTTGGCTTTGCAGGCAGCGTTCTAGCCAGTTCTATAGGTTTTCCTTCTGCCCAGCAGAAACTGTGTCTTACATTTTCAGTAATAATGGTGTTTGTGCTCAAGGTCTGCAATTCAGTGTCTGTCCCTGTTTCTTCTGGAACTGTTTCTGGCACATAACCAGGGACTTTCCCAGAGTGGGACCTTGTTCTAGTAACAATGTTTTTCCGATCTATGGAAAGCAAGTGGTTTTCATTTTCTGTGTTCTCTCCCTCCCTGAAATCACTTGAGCTGTTTTGGATATCAGCCTCCTGCGTTTCTCTTCCAGCATAAAGAATTTCATTTGCTGTAGGCAAACTGTCTCCAAGGACATATGGGTCATCTAGGGAATCGCTGGCTACTTCTCCATTGTTATCAGGCACAACCGACACTTCGGAGACCGCTGTGGCTTCCTCAATCACACCTTCATTGGCTGAACTTGTTTCCAGTTTAGCCAATTCTCCAATGGAAAGCCCAGAATTTTCACTTGGTGCTTGTCTGGTTAGATTTGGGGCAATTTCCTCTTTATTGCTATGATTCTCCTCGAGTATTTGGTGATCCGAATGTGCATCTTCTAAAGTACATTCGCTCGCACTGTGATCTCCAAGGAAAACATCTGATTCTTTTCTAAGCTGTGAGTCAGACTTGTGTCCATTAGTATCTTCAGAACCGAGGGATGGGTTATTATCAGGCATTTCAGTCTCTATTCCTGACAAATCTTCACCCAGATCTTCATCTGGAGAATCCTGAGCATCCTCACTGCCCTCATTTCCAAAGGGAATGATCTGGCAGCTATCATCCATCGTCTCGGTGTCTATCATTTCATTTTGTTCTCCAGAACCTTCCCCTGATTCACATTCAGTCTCTGTTATTTCTACCACGTTCTTCATTTCAGCAGTTTGGCAAACGTTGTCAATATCTTTTCCCTCAGCATTTATGTCTATTTCATCTTCCTTTTCATCCATTTCATTTGTGGCCCTGCTAAAAGTCTCTCCAATATGAAGCTCAGACCCACTTGGTTCTAACCCCGTGTCCACTTCAGAATCGTTAGCAATGTGAGCATCAGTATTTACATCAACATCTTCTATAAAGTCTCTTTCTCCACTCCAGGCTGAATCATTATCGTTGTGATTTGCTGGGCCCAATTCTAGATCGGTATTTAATTGTTCCTCTTCTAAAAACTGTATCCCATCTAAACCTTTGCAAATTAGAGGCAGATCTTCCCCTGCTGATATTGGCTCCTCTAAATGCCTTAAAATGATATCATCATATATAGTTTCTTTCAAAGATTCCCCATTCAATATTTTGCCATCCATGTTATACTCATTGTTATCATTTACCAAATCCAGTTTGCTTAGGGTTTCATCTGCACAGTTCATTTGGATTTCACTGGGAGGATCTTCACTGTCCACTTTTTCATATTCATCTCTTGTAGCATCTTCTTTTTCACTTTCAAATTCAGAGCAGTCAAGCGCTGGGATTTCAGGTGATTCCACAGAGTTGTCTCCCACCGATTCAGTATCCTTGTTCTTCATTACATTTATCGGGCCATCGCATACGTCATTGCTATCCATACAATTACCATCTTCCTCAAATACTGGTTCAAGAGTGTGCAAAATCTCATTCTCAGCTGGCTCCTGCTCAAAGTGACTGTATGTTTTATCGGTCAGTTCAACATCAGGAATTACAATGTATTCATTGCCGTCTTCTGATTCCGGACACTCCGTGTTGTTGCACTGGTTTTCTTCATACAGTTCTGCTTCCAGTTTTCCATTGGGATATTTGTTAAAGGTATTATTAGCATAAACGCTGGATCTCTGTAAAATTGCGGGATCGTTGTCAGCAGAGATTTTTGGCTTGGGAGCAATGGGTGGTTTTGGACCCCTAGACATAGAGTTTGAATTATGAAGTGTGCCAGCCCTTGATAGTGACGGAGGAAATTTGGAAGCAGCTATGGAAGCCAGATGACTGAAGATCTTTGGTTTGGGGGCCAGTGGTGGTTTTGTAAGATCTGGAACAGAAAAAAAGAAACCAGGAAATGTTATATTAACAAGCTTCTACATTACTAAGAAACATTTAGTTGTTAATATACTCCTTTGTAGATATACAAAGTAGAGGAAATGATAGCTTTTAATGTATTTGCTGGGTTGGTGGGAAACAGGAACAAGAAACTGCCCCATTCAGCCTGCATAGCCTCAAGCAAGCTCCTTCTCAAAGTCTGTATTAAATAAATTAAATAAATAAAAATTAGAGTGTACAGAGCTCGAGGAAGGCCCATGAAATTACAACCATAAGAGATTTCTCTAATTTATTAGCATTTTATTTTCTGCTAACAAATGAAGTCTTCCGTAGATAGAACTGAAAAGGAGCTCAGTGGTCCCTTCATCTAAACCTCTGTTCAAAATAAAATCTGTAATAATAGATGCAATTACGACATCTTTGTGAGATGGCCATCCAGTGACTGCTGAAAATATCTCCATGAAAGAAGAGATCTTTATTTCTTGTAGCAGGCACTGTTGAATAATACTAGCATTTAGAATTGATCTCCTAGTGTTAGCCAGTCTGTACTCTCCTGAAATTTTCATCCTTGGGGTCCAGATCCCTGGAGAAACAGGAACATATTTACTTCCTCAATTTAGTCTTCAGACATTTGAAGATAGTAATCAGGTCATCAGTTGATCAGTAGCAAACATGTCCAAAAATATTCTACTGGACTGCTGTTTATTGTCAATTAAACAGTTCGAACCAGTATCACATCTTACTCCAACAATGAGTTTGAATCATGTCATCTCCCACAACATGGATAGGACTTCAAAGTACTCAACTCTGATTAAATCAAATTCTTTATGCTAATTAGAAAGTGCCCTGTTTGTAATTAAGGTAGAGGACTATAACTGGCATCAGGATAAATTCACCATATAATTTCTTCAGTTGTTTTGCTTGATCTTAACAACAACAGTATAAAGGGCATGTCTTTTTGGCAAGCAGCTTTATTTTGTTTTAACACCACTGTAAATGCTCACAAAGGCTTTATGATTGATGGCCTTGGCAGCTTTTGGGTTCTGTTTTAGTTACAGAAAAAGAAATAGTAGCTTTCTTCACCACACCCCAGCTCAGGATATCACAATGAGCCTTGTTGCTGTCTGCCAGTATGAGATATACAACAGAATTACCACTGTCTTCGACTCTTGTTTATTATCTCAAAACAGAAATCAGTGTAAGATTCCCTTGCATTATTCTAATGCCACATTTTTTTTAAAATCCAATCTAACCCGGCTTTTGATTATTTGATCATGATTTATTTGATCATATTTCATTAACTCTCTTATCAAAAGACATTCATTAAATGCCCATATATTCTCTTGTTGTAAATGGAACAATGGAATTTTATGTTTTAAACCAATCATTCCTCAGCTTGATGTAGTTCAGCTGTATCAAATAACCAAATTCCATCATCCATTCCATGCTTGCTGGAAATTCTGAGGACTGCAGTCCCAGCAACTCTGGACGTTGTTCTACTAAGGTTAGTCTTGAATAACTGTGATCTCTATATACAGCCTTATTACTGCCCTTTGAATTATATATTTATTGTATTTTAGTATTAAAAAATCCAAAAAGTACAAAAAGAATAGAAAACACGAAACAATTCAGCTTAGTTTTTAAATAAATCATTAAACTTTGCTATAGGGAATTCAGTGGTCCTTCTGCTACATCCACAAAGAACCAGCTCATAAATAGAGAGAACAATATATATTTAATCCAAGACTGGCAATCTGGAGTATCTCTTCTTTATGACACTGGTAAGGAATGTGCAATGCTGCCTGCCATTTTCAGGGGTGTGAGCCACATGGTGCAAAACAAATAAATCTCTGGGGATCCCCAGTAGTCATGTCCCCCCAGGTTTCATGCTGGACAGTTCATGCTGCCATCCTCCCTCTCTGCTGTGAGGTGTTCATTGCTGTGTTTTGTTACTGAATGAGGTTCCTTTACTTGTTTCCTCAATTGGGAGTAGGGTTTCTCTATACATGCATTAAAAATGGAAATTTTCCTAGGAAGAATTTCAATCATATTTGACAGAAACATTTGCACAATTGGCCCATTTCTATTTCACAATTGAAAGTGACCTGTGCTAGAGGTATTTTTAAGATATTAAAAAAATCTTATAAAATGTTTGTTTGTTTCAGGAACTGGGCCACTGAACTGCCAGGGGGAGGAGGGGGAAGCTAAGAGGCGATAACAACACTCTAAGCCTAAGGAAAACTATCCAGCATCACTTTTTCATAGGTCTCCTCCCCTTATTGTTTGAAGCTTCCTTGTCAGGCTTTGCTTCTTCCTCTGCTTGTCCACTTTCCTCTGGATGAGAGTTGGTTCCCGCAGGGCTGAGTCCCTTTCAAGAATCCCATTTAGTTTAAATTTTCAAAGGATCTCTAAGATAGGAGAGCAGTTTTCTTTTGTGATGAAAGTGGTTAAGAAACCGTTGGCTTTTTAATTTCCTGTGTAGTAGTAAATATTTGTTAGTTACTTTTCTTCCGGTGTCCCTTTAACACATAGGAAGTTTTTCATGGTTTGCTAACAGAGTGGGAAACTAGACTGCACCATGCGCAGATGCCCACAAAGAACACCATGTTTTCAGCTCTTAAGAGCAAAACTGTGTCATATTTGATCATAAACTACTTTTAGCTTCTGAGAAGCAAAATGTAAATACTTTTGATAAATAATCATCATTGTCTCTGAATCAACCAATGGAACAGCTTGCCTTCGGAAGTTGTGGGAGCTTCATCACTGGAGGCTTTCAAGAAGAGACTGGACTGCCTTTCGTCAGAAATGATGTAGGGTCTCCTGCTTGGGTGGGAGTTGGACTAATGACCTACAAGGTCCCTGTTCTGTTAATCTGTATAATCTATAAACCTGGAAGATGCTGACTAGTCTTTGTGCAGTACAGCTCAACTTCTACTTTTAGTTCTCCTCTCATGAGGCAGAATATTTTTTGCAGTCATTCATTGTCTGAAATAAATATTCTAAATGAACTGGACAATCTTTATACCAACAATCACTACAGTGAAACTGAGATGTTTGGAAAAAAGTGATTAGATGATAGATAGATAGATAGATAGATAGATAGATAGATAGATAGATAGATAGATAGATAGATATAATATGGGATGGAAGGATCGCTATATGATATACTGTATGATATGATGTGATAGACAGATATGATAGACTGAAAGAATTACACACGTACAAACCCACTCACATAGACAAGATCTTAGTTATTTTATACCTAACCAGCTGAGTATTCACCATTTGTAGTTCAAATAATATAACTCAGTTTTTGAGTAATCTTGTACTGCTGTAGCAGTTTGAATCTTCATGATCTTCATGATAATAACTCCTATTATCTTGCTGACCATAACTCAATCATGCAACTTATAATATCTTAATGCAAATTATACTGTCTTTCTAGGTCCAAACCCTGCATTCATGAAACAGTGTCACATTCTAATCAATGTATTAGCTCTTCTGAGATGTCCCTTGCTCTCTGGCATTTGTAAAGATGGAATTGCCCTTATCTGCTTCTCCTCCAAACAGTAGTATTTTATTTGCTTTATAGATTGGATTTGCATTTTGCCAAATTATGATGGAAGAGTCATATATAATAAAAATTCCCAATAGTTCTGGGAATGTATTAACTTTTTATGGGAGACAGAAAGTAGAAAGACAGCAGAGGGACAGTGGAAAAGAATGGAACAGCTCAGTCACATTGGCAATCACTTGTCTCTACAAATCAATAGCCTTTGCTTGGCAGACAATTTAAATTGAATCAAGTGGTCCTCAATTGAAAGCAAAACCGATAGCACATCTTCCCATGTCCTTGTCCTTGCGTCCTGCAAGGAAAACCCAGTACGCATAGAAAGTTATTTCTCAGACAAACATATTCTGTCCACGCTTAAGATTCAGCTGATGGAATTCTATATCTTAAGATCACAGGTCTCCTTGAAATGAGCTGTCAATATCAAAGGATGAGCATATAAATTTCAATTTTGAAATTTAATTGGATAAAAACGTTACTCTTCCAAACTGTTTATACAGTATCGGCCTTCTCCAGCTGTGATGTATTATCAGCTTCTGCGAAACCTGTTATTTCTATTATTATTATTTCTATTGGATAGGAATGATAAGAATAGCAACTGGTTTTAAGAATATTAGTTTGCATGTTGTTAGAAACAAAAGCAGCCTGTCAATTCTCAAAACGTCTTTAGCTGGTTTCTTAATTGTCATAGATATGGGGGAGGGGGAACTACAGGGAGTGGGATAATTTCCACCCAGGTGCCAGACATTACAGCGGTAAGGCCTGTGGGAATCAAGGTCATCTCAACAAGATCCTGCAGCCTGCTCAGCTATTCCTGGTTGGTTAACATAACCAGTGACATTAGGGACATGCGTGATATCTATTATTTTTTATTATAACAAAATGCGGGAAATATTTAGAATTAGTTTCACATTTGAAAGTGCCAATATGCTGTACCCAATAAAATAGATCTTTGAGAAAAGCCACAGCCTCAGAGTCCTGAATTGATTGGGCCATTACTCGAAAACATGACACAGTCTTGAATTAGAGCATCCAGTTCTAAGTAAAGTAATGTATAGATTGAGCCTATATATGAGCCACGGTGGTGCAGCAGTTAGAGTGCAGTACTGCAGGCTACTTCTGTTGACTGCCAGCTGACTGCAATTTGGCAGTTCAAATCTCACCAGGCTCAAGGTTGACTCAGCCTTCCATCCTTCCAAGGTG
>JANHFT010001176.1:17755-29208 GCA_032467955.1 Pseudoxenodon macrops | reverse complement strand
TGGATTTAAAAAAAAAAAAAAAAGGATATTAAATTGCCATGTGGTAGATAAGAATGAAAAAGAAATTAGTCTAGATTTAGAGTTTTATGTTTAAAAAAAAGGTTGATAGGATGGGTAGAATGTACTTTGGAAAGAGAAGATCAGAGATGAAGTACACTGGGTAGGTTTAGCCAAATCACCTGCTCTGTTCAGGTATTCTATTTGGGAATTATTCGGAATGCAAAACCACCAGATAACAGTAAAGAGATATAAATTTTTAATTTTTGCTGCCATCTCATGATTATTGGGATATTTGCAACCCAGATCTGTGACACCTAGTTGAAACTAAAATGTGACATATTAGTTGCTGTATAAATTAACTACGTGGACAATAAATTTTTGTAGCAGATTTATATCTAGACATTTTCCTATATATTACATTGCACTGTTCTGTTTTGGATTCAACATCACATAGCTGTAGAAGCTTCTCCACCATGTATATTCAATCGCAAACCATAAATGTTGACCCAAGGGAGGACAGGAGAAAAAGTGACTCCCCTTCTTCTTTTTGTGTTTCTTTGACCTTGGTGAGAGATAATGAGGATGCAACTTATTATTGAATATATTCCTTGAAATAATGTATAACTTGCCCATTATCCTAAAGGCTCGGGGCAATGTACCAGAGACGTATGTTACAAGATAATAGATAAATAGGTATTTTATTGAAATATTGTAAAATATTCTGCCAGGGTGGCAAAATTATTTGATTAGATAAAAGACAATATTTTTGTGAGTGACTGTAAACCCTTTTTGAACTTTTTGCTGAAAATGGAAAAAATGAAGTTATGATTTATGGGTTTGGTGATTACAAAGGTTAGAATATGGAAAAAAAGGAGCCATGATGTAGCTTTAGAGAGAGAGGATAAAATATAAATGCATTTGTAAGTGTTGTAATGAAGAATGGAAGCTCTCCCTCTCTCCCTCCCTCCCTTTCTTTTCTTGTCTTTTTTCTAAATTGCTTGTCACTTTTTCTTTTTTTAATAAACCTGCAGTGCTTTTTATTCTATAAAACATTATTTAATATAATTAATTAGTAAGAATAATATTCTTCTTGTGCCATATCCATCATCAGATGTTGGTAATCATGTTGTCAATCCTAAAAACAATATTAAAAGGAATATTATAAAATATAACAATATAATACAAGATAGCAGAATAAAATCATAAAACTTCTCAACAAAAACAAGAACTAACTGAAATCAGATCTAACTAAACTAGCACAATATATTGAAATCTATAATTTGGTGCTGAAATCACATCAGCATCTGTGCTATCCAGCTTTAAGTAAATAAGTTATTCTTGAAATAGCCCACTTCATAGATCCCATAAATGAGGAAGTGCTGGGACATGGAGGGGGAGTAACTGACAAAAGCATACTGTGACATCACAATGCAAATGGTTTTTGGAACACCCAGTATGAAAGGATAGGCTTTGCATTGGGATGCACATTTTATCATTGTTTTATCTTCACATATTGTGCCAGACACCCATGCCTAAATGGCTTATTTTTTACCCAAAAGGACACAAAAGAAGAGCCTCCTTTATTGTGCATATGATAATAATTCCAGGAGAAAACTCCTATTCCCCTTTTCATGCAAGCATACAAACTGGTTTCTTTAGTGTTGGTGGGCTGAGCACTGGCTGTGAAAAGGAAAATAAACTAGACGTAGAATCTAATTCTTGCCTAACACAGAGACTTCAAGGGTTTTGTTAGCTATGAGTCTGCTAGGTGAGGTCATCCATTGGCATGAGTTGTGATACTACCAGTTGTACATTTCATTCCTCTCATTGATGCCCCTGTTTTGGTATCCGGAACCTGGAAGGGAGAGAAAAGACTCAGATTCAAATCTTATAAGACTAAATAGCTGTGAATTTTGGGACCATCTGGATTTGGATTTTTTATTTTTGTTTCTGCATGGGGCTGCGATGCTTCAAACAGATCTGGTGCATGATTTGGGAGCCTGCCTTGATTCATGGTTTCCAATTCAGAGTGGCACTAAAGGGTTGAGCAAAGCCATTGGCAATAGCACATTATCAGTGGGTAAGGACACACCTCAAGTTCAATGGGGGCTCTTTTTAAAGGCCAATTACTGCATAGGGATGAGGTTGAAGGGACCTTCACTGTATTATTTCAGAAAGCAATTATTTCCCCATCAACAAATTGCTCTCGAATATACTCCAAGTGGTAGAAGGTTTGCAAATAGATTTTACTGCTAAGTCTCTCAGACTTTGGGGGGAAATCTGATTTCCCTGTTCAATTTTTTTCCATCATATTTGTCATGGCTATCAGACAAAGGACGTGCTTGGAAAGAACTCCACCATGGCTATATTTGGACAATGACTGGAATTTTCCCTATGTTGATTTAATTGTGCTGTGTTTTCACTGAGGAAAAAAAAACACCCTAAATGTCAAACAACCTTGTGTGAGGAGATGTTTGGGTTTCTATTGTATTTTCAGAGGAAACCATGGCTTCACCTGCATAATTTTTTTAGCCCTGGACCATATATAGTGGCCTAAATGTATTATTACTGCCACCTAGTGGCTGATTACAGCACACAGCATACTGTGTTCAAACTTGTTCGGTCTACCAAAACCATTGCTGCTATGAGGCAAGGTAAGAGTATGCCACCACTCTATGAATGGAGATAACATATCTTTGAAGCTCCATAAAATGGGTAACATTCTAGAAGGGAGATATTTCCTGGCATTGGAACCCAAGGATAGGAAAGGTTCTATTTTGTGATTTCTGTTTGCTATGTGGAATATCATTTTGTAAGAAAAAGGTATATACCAAAAGTGTTTTTGGATTTTAAAAAAACGGGCAAACATAATAAATAATAACATATCTGCTTCTCTAGTTGCAAGGAGCTTAAATGAAATAACGGCTGTGTTGTTTGACACTCCCTTTCTGGAAGATGTCCACTGCATGTACGTAATATAATTAAAACATCAGAATATAACATTCATTTCTGTGGTTGGTATCTATAAAGTACCATTTGCATGATCTGAATTTTCATTTTATTAAAACTTCAAAACAACACCATTTTTCCTGTCATTATTTTCCAGGAATAAAAGTTAAATATTTCTGAAGAAGCCTACTCTTGTTTTCATTACTCTAAGAAAGTACACAAAATCTAAGATACAATAACCAAATAGTTCTCGTGGTTTTGAATTCTACTCCTAGGTAAAGATACAGACCACTTTAAAGGTAAAGACCAATTCTCGAATATAGCTCGTATGCCTGGAATCCACACTGTATATCAGACATTAATACGATTGAGTGGGTCTAGAGGTATTTCATGAAAAAAGTACTCCACTTCTATACTCAAAATAGAATCCCTTATGCCACCAGGCTTGAAATTTTGGGCTTGGACAATCTGGAACTGCGCCACCTGCAGTCTGATCTAAGCATAGTACACAAAATTACTACAACATCTTACCTGTCAATGACTTCTTCAGCTTCAATCTCAATAATACACAATAATAAACAATCGATACAAACTCAAGATAAACCTCTCCAAACTCGATTGCAGAAAATACGACTTCAGCAACAGAGTAGTCAATGCATGGAATGCTCTACCCAACTCCATTGTTACATCCCTCACAACTTCAACCTTAAACTGTCTACCATAGACCTCACCCCATTCCTAAGAGGTCCATAAAGGGTGTGTGCATAAGCGCATCAACGTGCCTACCGTCCCTGTCCTACTGTCCCCATTTATTTGTTTTCATTTCTTTCGTTCATGTCCATGTTTATATTCATACCTGCTATCTTGTACATGTTTGACAAACATACAAACAAACAAACAAACAAGCAAGCAAATAAATAAATAAATAAATAAAAGATGAGAGAGGATTTCGTGGTGATTCACCAGAGCTTGTGGATTGTATAAAGGAGACATTATTGGAATTTGGGGTTTTGATAAATATTCCATTGCTTCTCTTTTGTGAATGTTTTGTTAGAACTTTCTGGTGACTTTCTATAATGGTGAGGTATGAGGGCCTTCCCCTTAACTGAGATTTTGAAGTCCCAGGGAAGTTTTTTCAAGTTATATTTTTATTTATTTATTCATATGAATTCATATCGTCATGTACACTGTGCCCATCATTACTTCTTAGGGCTGTGCAGAATGCTAAACCATTTTGCTTCATGAAGTTTCAAAGAAAGAACCGCTTGAAGCTGCTTCATGAAGCAACACAAGCCCCTCAAGGTATGTCCACTTTGCTAAGTTTGTCTACCTCCTTCATTGTTTTTCCAATCCTTGAAGGAGGCAGGTAAGGTTTTTCTTTGCAGAACTCTCTTCCAGATTTTTCAGGTAGTCAGAAGGAACATTTTGTTCCTTGCCTTTGAGACAAAGCACCTTTTCAAGGCGAACCAAAGAAGCTTTGCAAGGCCTATTAAAGTTAGGACAATTACAATCAACAACTTTAACAGACTATTCTAGTGCCATCTAGTGGTAACTGTAAGGAGACTGAAGAAGCTGTAGGCTAGAAATAATGGCTCTTGTTGAACCTTTAACCTATTTTAATGATGGTTTCTTTACCAATGTTTGAGAGATCAGGACTAAATTCAGTGTATTTTGTTCACTGGTTTCTTTGGACATCCTTACATGGCATGCAACAATAGAGTGTATTAAAGATTACTCAAAGAAGATATCTTCAAATAACTTTAAGCAAATTTAGGAGTTTCTTCCTCACCATGTTGTACATGTGGTTACAGAGAGTTACGATCAGCAGGCACATCAGCAAATATTAGCTATTTATCTTTTTATATTTCTTTTGCTTTAGACCTGGATCAAGGCCTAAACACACACACCAAGTTCCCTTGGTGCAGAGTTTCATCACAAACTTCCATTTGCATTTATTCACTTGCTAGAAAAAGTACAATTTCTGGCAGAAAAAGCAGGAAAAAACATACTCTGTCTTACTGACTTGTGCTACATTTATAATTCTGTTTGAAAAAAAATAAGAACTACAAACTCACCCACCTGGTTATTCCCTTTGGCACACTATGCAAAGAAAAGATTTCCAATGAAATCTCTTCACTCATCAGTGGAAGTTTTGTAAGAAAAGGCTGTACAGCCACCTGTCTGAAAAGGTATAGGGTCTCCTCCTTGAGCAGGGGGTTGGACTAGAATACCCACAAGATCCCTTCCAGTTCTATTCTGGTTGATTGATTGAATGATACTACAAGACATTGTAACGCAAAGAAGTTTATGAAAAAGAAAAATATATATAGCTAAAACTATTTATACCAACATCTTTTACTGTAGGTATCCATACTTTGCATTCTTGCAAACCAATGTAGCTTACACCCAGGGGTGAAATTCGACCACCTCTATCCAGCTCCATAGAGGTGGTAGGGACAAATTGGTTTGGCAAACCAAATCCGATTCAAATCATCCCTGTCTCCCTGTGCCTACGGCCCCTGAGTCCACGGCCCTTGCGGCCGCTCACCTCTTCCAGTGGCTCGTTTG
This sequence comes from Pseudoxenodon macrops, assembly GCA_032467955.1. NCBI lineage: Eukaryota > Metazoa > Chordata > Lepidosauria > Squamata > Pseudoxenodontidae > Pseudoxenodon > Pseudoxenodon macrops. Next base: position 23,691 of record JANHFT010001176.1, on the reverse strand, counting down.
GCCCTTCTGGTCAGTCAGCCTGCCCACCCACCCCATCCCCGTGCCCTATATATGTTGATGCCTCGCTGACGTGACCCTGCTCTGTGCCTTTCCTCGCTGATGGCCCAACCGTAACCCCTGCTCAAAGGTAGGTGGTTGTAACTTAGTGTGCCATCGCACCCCCCCAACATTTTACATCAAAAGCTCACACCATTTGCACAGAGAACGTAAAACAAGGGGAGAAGAATGCTATACCAAAAGTAATCAACAAGATGTCTGGGGAAAAATTAGCCATGACTTGTAACATATTCAAAACTATTTACAGCATGGCAAAATACTTCCATGTATTTTCATACATGGAAGAATCGATAGAATTGCAAACTGCATATAAAGAAAATCAATACAAAATGCTTTATAGGTGGCATTTAATACCGGCGAGATTGGCCAAAATGTACACAAATATGAAACCAGACTGCTGGAAGTGTAAAAATAAGGATGGAACATTTTATCATATGTGGTGGCAATGCCCTAAAGCAAAGAAATATTGGGAACAGATAAGGAGATGGCTACAAGAGATAACAGGAGAACAAATTGAAATTAAAGCGGAACTATTTTTATTAGGAATAATTACTCAAAAGATAAAGAAACAATGCCAATACATCATTTTACACATAGTAACAGCAGCACAAATGGTTTATGGATGGCATGTTGGAAACTTGAAAATGTACCAACCAATGAGATGATTATGCATAAGATATTAGAATGTGCTGAGATGTATAAGCTTACATTAGAAATGAAAGGCAAGGAAGAACCAGAATTTTATGAGGTGTGGGATAAGTGGTATAATCGATTAGAACAGAGAAACAAAAATGTATAGAAATAAATGTAAATAACGGTAAGAGACATATGATACAGTACTGTTAAAAAAAAGGAAAATGTTTGTTGTTATGTAAATTATAAAAATGGAAAAATTAAATTAAAAAAACTCTCCTTGGAATATTCAAGCAAGATTATGTTCTCTTAATATGACTGTTTACAGTGTGCTTAAGCCCAAAGAAATTTACTTATTATTAAGACCAGGTAATTCCATATGGGTGGTTCCTTGTATTAATCAAAAGGCATTATGCATCCCTTCTAGCTGCGTCTCTTGAGTTTTCTATGGTTAAAAAAAGCAAAGCAAAAATGGTGGGGTTATAAATGGAAGATTTCAGAGGAAGGATCCATCATATTCTTGAAACGGCAAAAATGCACAAGAAAATTCGGGTATGGAAGCCCACCTACTTCCCAGCAACTATATTGAATCTATAAGCACTTTATAAAAACCTTAATAAGATTTTTCCACACCTGGAATACTGCATCCTCTTTTGGTCACCACATTACAAAAAAAGATGTCAAGAGTTGGAAAAAGTGCAAGGAAGAGTAACTAAGGCGATTAAGGGCTTGGAGACTAAAACATATGAAGAACGATTGCCGGAATTGGGTATGGATAGTCTTTTCTCTAAAAGAAGGACTAGGGGTGACTTAATAGCAGTATTCCAGTATTTCAGGGACTGCCACAAAGAAGAAGGTGTGTGTGTGGACTTATTTTCCAAAGCACCAGAAGGCAAGACAAGAAACAATGGATAGAAACTAATCAGGGAGAGAAGCAACCTGGAATTAAGGAGAAACTTCCTAGGTGGGAACAATTCACCAGTGGAACAGTTTGCCTTCAGAAGTAGTGAGTGGTTCATCACTGGAGATTTTTAAGAAGAGACTAGACAGTCATTTGTCTGAAATGGAATATGTCCAAGGTCTCTTCCAGCTCTATTCTGATTAATTGAATCTACATTTTCAGAGCAAAGAGAGCTACAGATACCTTTCCACTCAAGGGAAGTGACCCATCTTTTGGAATTGCGGTTTCAGGTAGCCTGAAAGATGGGGCTATTTCATTAAGTTTTATGAAGACAGGATCAAGTAAGGGCCCAATTCCAGGTGCTTGCATTGCATAGACTTCAGTCTCCAATAACCTTTAGCTTGGTAGACCTCAAAGAACCTGCTGTGCTCATGAATAGCGCACATCAGGATATTTATTAAGTTTATGAATATTCAGAAATAAGGCCGGGAGAGAGCAAGGAAACCTCCTACCTTTTCATTACAATATTTGACAACAGCAGAGGTTATACAGGGCTATTCGGTTCAAAGACATCCTATAAATATTTTATGTGGCTGAAGATTATTTGTGTTGGTTAGATTACAGGCTAGGTGATGAGAATCGCTAAAAAGGAATGTTTCCTCAGCGAGGTAGAAACGCTTGGTCCTTGCCGCAATGTTTCATTTTTATTTTGTTGGAAAATAAGAGAACAAATATGCTGGTTCCCAGCCCATTAACCGTATTGAGATCGAAAAAGAGGAAACCGAAGAAAACTATTCATTATTCTGATTTCATTGTAATCCTGAATAGCAGGTTTTTATGGAAATCTCACTAGAATACAGTCAAAACTGAAGGGAAGACGGAGAAGTGAAAGATGAAGATAAAGCTATTTAGTTGTTCAAAGATAATTAAACTCCATATGTTAGATCATTCAAGTCTAACCATATCAGAATTCTAGGGTTCTATGTTAAACAGAAAGAAGAGTGTGTTTCTGGAAGAATTTTTAAAATAATTTCTAACCTGATGTGATAATACTCCATATGCATTTTTTTCATTTCCCATATTAATAATTTGAATGCAAATCCCTTATTAACTAGTTCATGCTTTTGATTATAAATATGCTCTTTTCCATTTTCTCTTCTGCCTTTGCAATACAGTAGTTTCATACTTAAGTACTTCGGGGTTTATGTAGCATCTTGAAATTAAAATTAATGAGCCTAAACTTTTAAAAACAGGTGCATGCTATATTTAATATCTTGCTCGTTTTTGTTGAAAACCTGCTCTTATTCAGGTGAAAGTTTGGACAAATGGCTACCTTTCTCCTCCTGTGAGATGTACTCACAGGCCTTTGCACCCAATATGACTATTTCAGATTCCTTAGTAAGTGACAAAATCTTGCTGTGTGTAGAACTAAATCCAGATTAAAGTTCTAATCATGCAATTACTGTTAGGTAATCAGAGGTCATTGTGGAGCACCTTAATGTATCTAACAATTCTCTGGGAATGCATCCAAATATAGTATTAGAAGAAAAATTGTATGCCAGCTTTACACTGAAATAGCCTGACCTGAGCTGGATCTACGATGAAACTCCTTTTGTATTTAATATACCACTATGGTGGCATTTATTCAAAGTGTTACTGCTCCATTTTAAACATATGAGCAAAGAGTAAACTGTAATATCCACTATGCCTAAATTGGAATTACAAAATAAAGTTCAAGAACGTAGTAAATAGAAATTCTAAATAGAAAAGTAGGAGCTTCTAGAAAAGTCATGTGATTTTGATGATCTAAAATATTGTAACTACAGGTTCCAAGTGCAATGATGTCTATTTATGTCCAATATTTGACTACAACTGTATACAGTATAATTTTAAAAAGTTATTTTAAATCATTACATGCTTGACTACACTCAGTACTTTGCTCTTTAGTAAAATATCTTTAAAAAGTGAAGCATTTCATAATTCTTCACTCCAGATAGCTAAGCAGTTAGTCTTTGTTAGCCCATGTGGGTAATGGGTATCTTTTCTACAAGTTATCCATAAGATGGAAGCCCAGCATCACCAAGTTCAAATACTGTATGTTTTAACTCTTCTTCCAAAGACCAATCATGAATGTGGGCAACCACAGAGAGAAAACATATTAGCACTTAGCAATAGCATTTAGACTTATATACCACTCCACAGTGCTTTACAACACTCTATGAGTGATTTATAAATGTCAGGATATTGCCCCCATCAATCTGGCTTCTCATTTTACTGAGACAACCTTGAGCCAATCAGGGATTGAACTTCTGACTATGGGAAGAGTTAGCCTGCAATACTGCATTTTACCCACTGTGTACCACAGCTTCCTATTGAAAGAAAAACAGTACTAGAATAACAGAACTATGTGAACTATGAATTAGGCAGATGTCAGAGTGCTGCAGTAAAAAGCTTGCAGAGAGCCACCCAAAACATATTTTAGACAGGCAGCAAAGAAGAATTTAAGATTAAGATTTAGTCAAGTCCTGACAAGGAATTTAGAGCCCTGGTGGCATAGGAGTTAGAATGCAATATTGCAGGCTAACTCTTCCCATAGCCAGAATCCTGACTGGCTCAAGGTTGACTCAGCCTTCCATCCTTCGGCGGTTGGTAAAATGAAGACCCAGATTGTTGCGGGCAATAGACTGACTCTATAAACTGCTTAGAGAGGGATGTAAAGCACTATGGAGTGATGTATGAATAGAATAGAATAGAATTACAGAGTTGGAAGGGACCTTTGAGGTCTTCTAGTCCAATCCCATGCTCAGGCAGGAAACCCTATACCATTTCAGACAAGTGGTTGTCTAATCTCTTCTTAAAAACTTCCTTTGGAGAATTTACAACATCTGGAGGCAAGTTGTTCCGCTGGTTAATTGTTCTGTCAGGAAATTTATCCTTAGTTCTAAGTTGGTCTTCTCCTTGATTAGTTTCCATCCATTGCTTCTTTTCCTGCCCTCAGATGCTTTGCAGAATAGCTTGACTCCCTCTTCTTTGTGACAACCCCTGAGATATCGGAAAACTGCTATCATTTCAGCCCTAGTCCTTCTTTTCATTAATCAAGTCAGCTATTTCTATTGCTATTCTCTCAATAGCACTCAACTCTCAGCCTCAATCAGCGGCCACACATTGCCTCTGTGTGTGAAACTCTCTCAATTATGGAAGCACATAGCATCAGGCAGGTGATAGAGAAGAATAGGGAAATCACATCACAATTGCCCTTTTTCCTATTAAGCTGTGCTTTTGGTTTTTGTCACATGAAATTGAAATATTTGTTTTAAACATGTGCTTAAATATGCACTAAATGCAGGTATAATTAATTTATCCACTTAAGAAGAAACCGAATAGCCCTTTACATTGGATAGAAGGTACAACATTGGAAAAAGAAAAATTAAACCTCTGCATTCACCCAGTGAAGGGTTTTTTCCCCCAGTCTAATTTATCTACCTACAACTATGTAGAGAACTACATTGGGAAAGTTCCAAGAAACAAGCCATGGTTATAGATACATTTCTGTATCTTAATGTGAAGGAAACTGGGAATAATAAAAATCCAGACCATTAAAGGATATATTTATCAAGATTCATTCTTTTATTCATATATTTTAAAATCCTAAGCAAATATCAAAATGAGATGCTTCATGATTACACATTTCATAATATGAGTATGAGAGGTTTTTTTTTAAAATTCATGCTTGTTAATTGATAGAGGAACTATGTTTTCCTTTATTTTTTATTGCTGTAAGCTTTCAGACAAAGAGAATAGGTCCACACTCTGAGCAGAGCATTTTTTTAATAGGTCGTTACATACTAATATGACTTTCGATATCCCCAGGTTTGTATTTACAGCGAGCATCCAATAAAGGAAACGTGGCTGCAATTTGGCTGGGGATAAGAAATCCCAGACTGTAAAATATCATAACCAGAACCAGAGGCTGCAAAATTGCCACAAGAGATTTTATTCTTTAAAAAATATCCAACCCAAACCCAAAACCAAATCAATATAACACTGATGGCCTAAAACACTCAGCTAAGGTTATATAGTCATATTTGCCCATTATAGATATTCATATTCTTTCATATGAAAGAAGTTTCACATTCAGTTTGGCAACAGAACAGAATCAGACAGAATTAGTCGTATTTTACCGGTATTCAGGCTGTAACCTAAGGAATGTTAATCTCCATAATTTTACTGTCTGTTTCCTCTATTTTTCCCCCCGCCTGTTCTGTTCGAATTTCTACCGCTTTTATCTGTTGTTCATTTCTACCAATTGCTTCTTGTATTTTCCCTATCTTATCATCCATTTTAT
>JANHFT010001171.1:173842-184012 GCA_032467955.1 Pseudoxenodon macrops | reverse complement strand
AGGGTGTATATTTACGCCCACCCCAAAAAGCAGGGTTGGTCTTATTATCGGGACAGGTTGTATTTTCGGGGAAACACGGTAGTAGTCCAGAAATGTGCTGCAGACAAGTGCTTGGTAGGGTAGCAAAGAAAATGTTGGAAAAGGTAGTTCAATGCCATAACATGTCTATGTATGCAATTGTTTTTCCTGTGACACTGAATGGAAGTGAAAGCTGGACTTTAATGAATCAAGATAGAAAGAGTATTGACATCGTTGAACTTTGATGTTGAGGAAGACTTCTGAGAACTACACAGGCAGCCAGGAAAAGAAACAAAAAGATTATAGAACAAATCATTTCTCAATTCTCACACAAATGACTAAATTTAAATTCACTTATTTTGGTCACATTATGGGTTAGCGTTAGGGTTGCAGTATAGTTTGGGTTCGACCTGTTAATTAGCTGTATAATGGCTGGTGTATTATAAAGCATCTTTATCTGCTCCATTATTCTTTACCCAGGATTTAAGTAAAGCTATTTTCCATTACCTATTACCTAATCTTATTAACTGGAGGTGCCAATGTCCTGATTCTTCTACAAGTAAAGCATGTCCTGTTCAACTGTGACCTATCACCAAGTACAATGAATTGAACAGGCCTGTATTGTTTATTTCCAGTAAACTTTCTTACAACCCAAAACTGTTTCTAGTTCAGGCTGAAGAGTTTATTTGTAACTAGCCATATTAGCTGTTGATGCAAACAGTTTAAACCAGCAGAAAATGTTCTCAAAAGGCTGTTCAGTATAACAATGCAATGCATTTCTCTTTTAAATGCGTTTATGATAGACCAGGTGTTTTTTTAGAAGTCAAGTGTTGATCCTAGGGAAACCAAACCAATACAAACTTACAAAGGCACAATGTATACATTGGATAGAATTGAATTAGGACTAGGGAGAACAAGTCTCAAGTCACCAGTCAGCTTTTTTGTGTGTGCAAAAACCGGGCCTTTTTTTGCACTCTGCAAACCTCCCAAATCCTCTGCGCACCCCGTATTTGAGAAAAACGGGCCCATTTTTCGCAAAAATGGGATGCGGAGCAGGGCTTCAGGAGGCCAAAATTGCTGTATTCGGTGTATAAGACGCACCAACATTTCCACCCTCTGGAAAAAGGTGCATCTATACTCCGAAAAATACGGTACATTTGTGGCACTCTGTACATTATTGTCTTTTAATCTATTCTAAGTGGCTTTTAGATCTTTTTCCTTTATAAACAATGTTAAACCATGTCTTTGAAACAAAGGATATCTATTGTCTTTTATTCTTACCCAAGAATTATTATTTTCCATCATCCTTGGGTCTTCAAATAGCCCAATAACTGTTTATACCATTTAGTGTTGCTTTCTCATATCCCCATAATTAACTAATTTACTCATTTACTCATTCATTCATTCACTTATTTATTTAACAAAATTGGTATGATGCTTACTCAAGCAACTCTAGTTTACAACATACAAAATGGGGGGAAAACCATTAAAGCAATTCAAAATGTTCTGCAAATTATTACTGTCCAATTATGGACCTATTGTCCAATTTTCCCAACAGAAAGGGGTATCTTTATCACGGTCACACCAAACTCCACCCTGCACAAAATATTGATAAAAGCTATATGATCCCAGAGAGCATAGTATCCTAAAATGAAAAGCTGCTACTGAAAATGTAATTCTCCAAGTGCGACCCTGCCAATCTCTTGCAAGGCTCTCGTCCAGAACAATGTCTCTAATCCCCGCCCTCTGCAGATAACGCAAAGGGATGCAATGACCAATGGCACTGAGACATTGACTAAGACAAGAAGTAAAAAGCTACCACTTCTCCAAGTCCTGCCATTATGACAATGTTGTTTCCATCCCAAGCCCAACTTTGAAAGGCTAGACAGGGAAATCCATCTCATTCAGGATCCTTCTCAATTACCTTAGTAAGATATACTAATTTTGGAGAGCGGCTGGTATATCCAGACAGAGGTCAAGAAATGGTTGTCTTTTGAGGGAGCACATGACTATTCAATCGAGACACACCAACCCCTCTGACAAGAACATATTCACCCCCACTTATGGCACAGTAATTTCTCTGGCCTCACATCATTCAAGAGACAAATATCTAATTCTCAGTTGGCTGGAGCTCATCCATCAGAAATATCTGTCAATTTTCTCAGGAATCACTCTTGAAAAAGTCCAATATGTTTTTGCAAGATACTTTGGTCATCTTATGAGATTCTGCTCATTTAGCTCATAATGAATAAGCCTATTTTCTGTCACCTAACAGAATATTTTTCTCTTTCCTGAATCACATTTACACAGGAAGTTCCAAACTCACTTCTGATTCTTTCATTCACGATTCACCATCAGGGTAACATGTAACTGCAATCAAATGAAATGGATTCCTACCTATAGATTCCTATTTTCATATATATGCACCACAACAAATTCATATTTTCTAAGATGCAGTTTAATCTTTTCATTCGTACTTAAGCCTATAAATAAAACCATATTTATGGTGGCATTTCCCTCAGGGACCACACAAGCAAGCCAAAAGTTGAACAGAAAGATGATTCCTTCAAGAACCCAGATGACAAAACCATCTAGGCTTTTAAACATAAATCATTTAAGCACGTTACTTCACCACAACCTTTTCAGATAGTGTAATTTTCTACATCTTGGATGAATAGATTCAGCAAAAGATAAGAATTCAATCAAGTGCTTTTCCCAAAACTCCCAGCACCATAGTTTTTCCCCCTCTCCATCTTTCATACTTTTACTTACTTCAGAAAATATCTCTGTCCAGAAGGTGTCTTTGCCATCTCCCAACCTGGTGGTAAGGGCACATCATCGGGGATTTCAAAAGATGATTGACGGAGATGCGGAGAGGGTGCACCTCCAGGAACTACGCCAGATGGAGTAAGGGCACCTGGAGAAACTGTTCCCAACAAAGCTGGAGAAGAGTGAGCACGAACATGTTGAGGAGTTAGGGCTCCTGCCGTTCCTGCATCTGTGCTGGCCTGTTAAACAGAAAGTTAAACAGTTCTTTAATCTATAGATACCCAATACATTAACAGCATGCTAAAGAACCACTCATCTCTAATTTGAAATATTTTGCAACTAGACTTATACTTTAAAGACCAATGGATACTCTTCCCAGCACTGCACTAATCTTGAAATATGTGCAGAACCAAGTAAAAAAAAATAGAGCCGAATGGAAATAATAATTGTTTAATGCTTTACAAAAACACTACTATTGAGTTATATAGAACTTTTATGTATTTTGGGTTGATTTGTTTATTTATTTTTTACCAAAGATTAATGATATCTACGGTTGTTTCTTATGGAACTTGGGAGGATGTTTCGCACAGACTAGAAAAATTGATTCTGAAAATTTATACTGTATATTTTGAGGGTGTAAATTCCTTCCAACCATTAAGAAACAGTTTCATTCATTTTACAGACAAGCCAAATTATTCCCCAGACTTGTGGATAAAAACACTAATGTTTCTTTATTTCTGTATTTTGTCAGGCACAAGAAGGGACCAGAAATAAAATCTGGTTGCTCTTAATAGAGGGATCATGCAGCTTTAGATTTTGGGTTTTCCCCCATGGACCCACATAGTTATAACTGCTTCTTAGAATGTTGGAAGTACTCTTTTTTTTTCTCAGAATACCTGAGTCAATCTCCTTTTTTCTTTCCTTTCCCACTGCTTTTTCCCTTCTTTGTCCCACTTCTTTATCAAGGACTTCAGAGACAGCTGTGAAAGCTATTTAAACAGTATTACAGAATAGGACAAACGAGGTCCACATTGCAAACAGTAATACATGTCTGGTTTTCCTAAAATGTATTCCAGATGACAAAAGATTTAAAGGGGGAGGAAAAGAAAGCAAAGCATGATTTAAAGCAGGGCAGGGCGAATCATTCTGTTCTTCAGACTTTCCTCCTTTTACTATGCATTTTGAATTAAAATGGACAAAAGTTGCCTTTTAAAAAAAAAAAAAGGAAAATAATCCACACAACTTTTTCACATCACAATGGCTTTCCACTGTACACTGTTAAAGGAGACAGGAAGAGGAGCAGGAACAACAACAGAATGTTATGGTGATTAATAAATATATTAGGGCATTTTATCAACATATGGTATCACAGTCCGACAGAGCATTATATTTTTTTGTCTAGAACAGTGCGCCATTTTCTATGGGTTATGAAAACTTATGCCATAGAAAATGTGCTAAAGAAATTATTTAAGATTCTTCACGGCAGCCATCTGCATATCAGATACTCTCCTGAAAAAAACAAAATGCCTCTAAACTAACAGCCTCAAGAAGAAATAAAAGAAATAGCTCTAAAAATATTTCATGAAGCACCTCCATGTTCCTCTGCCACTTTTCAACAGATGTCCTGAAGACTGTTTAGGGAAACCTTTTCTCCGCATCTGCACAAAACGTCTTGGAAGGACCCTCACCTCCCTTAAATCTCAGGAGAGGGGGGGGGAGGATTAAGTCACAGCTGTGAACTATAACCAACAATCCCTTCCAGGAACAGAAGGAATCCTTCTGTTTGCAGACAACTCTTTGAATCAATGGAGAACTCAGCTAGCAGAAGAGATAGGGAAGCAATTTTCATCAATTACCCTTTTCTCTGTGCCACATTCCATACTGTTCTGGAGAGACTCCCAGTCCCCCTAAGCTGATTTTGGAGGGCTGCAGAGGAAATTGGTGAGAACAGAGTCAACTTTCTCCAGACAGGGGGGGGGAGGAAGGGGGGGCTCTTTTGCAGGATCAAGAACTCTTCAGCCAAAGGGAAGAATGCAAATCCATTCAACCCATTAAATTAATGTAAATATTATGTTCATATAAATGATACTAAGCCCCATTCGTAAACTATATACTATTTTTACTGTCAGCAACAGGATTGAATTTTTCCTTAAAATAAAATAAAGTAAAGTAACTATTAAAATTAATAATGACCTAAGGAATTCTGGGACTGAGCATAAAAGTTAAAAAAAAAAGATATGTTTGGTTTTAAAAAAATATATTCATATTTGTTCCAAAGGAGAGTTACGGAAAACTAGCTTACTTATTTTTTTCCAAAGATGCTAAAGAATTATCACATCGTAAGCCTAGCTAAAGTTTCTGCCATCCATTTATTAGATTAGATTAAAACTCCCATCCTCATTTGACAGCAACATAATTGTCTGAGAAAAGTATTAACTACAGTCTAAAACATTGGAATAATACGTTATCAGACAAATGTATTACAACATATTGGTTTTTATACTTAGGCACTAAGATAAAGGAGAAAGATGAAACTGCCTCTTAAACCGCATTAACAATATGCATAACTACGAAAAAAATTGCACTGGAGTTTTTAAGGATGACAGCTGCTCACAGCAAGTCAAATTAAGTCATACAAGTAGAACACATATTTACTACCTTGTCTGTGTCAGTATTTATATCATATTAGTGCATAGACATATACCTCCACCATGGAAATAACTTGCTAATGTATGATGAATTGAGGCAATCTTTAAATGCTAAGCAACACATTCACCAGTACTAACCCATTATTGTCTGACTTTACAGAGAAGAAATTATCTCTTGGTATTATTCAAATTCATAAATACTGTACATCTGCTTATCCAAAACATACTTGAAGAAACCTTTGTAGAAACCTCTTCAAAAGTGAACTGGCCAACCAAACAGGAAAGGAGTTTTCAAAGATAATTTCAAAAACAAACAAGGGCTAAAGGGAATTGTATTTGGATAGAAGCCTAGTTGATACACAGGTAATCCTCGACTTATAACCACAATTGAGCCCAAAATTTCCATTGCTAAGCAAGACATTGAGTTTTGGCCCATTTTTTGCCATGGTTGTTAAGTGAATCATTGCAGTTGTTAAGTTACTAACACAGTTGCTAAATGAGTCTGGTTTTCCCATTGACTTTGTTTGTCAGAAGATTGCAAAAGGTGATCCCATGACCCCAGGGAACTACAACTATCATAAATACATGCCAGTTGCAAAGCATCCCAATTTTGATCACGTGACTGCAATGGTTGTAAGTGTGAAAAACAGTCATAAGTAAAAAAAATTAAATGCCATTGTAACTTCAAACAGCCCCTAAACAAATGGTTGTAAGTCGAGGACTACCTGCACAACTGAAAGTCTTTATAATTGAAGTGTATAGAAATGAGAAAGCTTGAATGCAGAGATGTAGCCTGCTGTAATCAAACCAGACTTTTATTAGGTAAAGGTAAAGGTTCCACTCACACATGTTCTAGTTGTTCCCAATTCTAGGGGGCAGTGCTCATCTCTATTTCTAAGCTGAAGAGCCAGTGCTGTCCGAAGACGTCTTCGTGATCATGTGGCCAGCATGACTAAAATCCGAAGGTGCACGGAACGCTGTTATCTCCCACCGAAGTGGTCCCATTTTTCTACTTGCATTTTTACGTGTTTTCGAACTGCTAGGTTGGCAGAAGCTGGGACAATTTAATGGGAGCTCACTCCGTTATGCTGTGCTAGGGATTTGAACCTCCAAACTGCAGATCTTTCTGATCGACAAGCTCAGCATCTTAGCTACTGGGCCACTGCGTCCTTTAGACTTTTATTACTTCTATCAGATGTAATTAATCCAGAAACCAGAGTCAGCATTTCAGCAGATAATCTTCAACCAGTTAGTGTGTAAATACTGTAGGTTACTCCCCACTAGATTACCTAGGAAAAGGGGTCAACAATACAGCACCTATAGGCCCTACTGCATTTATAAAACCACTAGATGGTGCTCAAGGACTTGACTTTTAAAATTGTAACATGAATTCTTTTTTAGTTCTTATATAGGATTTGGCTCTGCTTTCATAGGAGTGTTCAATTTTGAATACTGTATTTAAATGAAATTGTGCAATAGTGGGCCTGCCACTTGAAAATGTTGCCACCTCTGTGCAACAGAATACTCCACATACATACATTTCTGTAGGTTTTAAGGTGTATAACGCACAATTAAATTATCCATTTAGGTAATAATATATACAAAATTAATACCATTCAAGCAACCATTTTTATCTGTTTCACATGTTTTAAATTTAATTTAAAGCAATTTCTCACCCAAACCAAACAATCTGCTTCCCTTCCTATATTCTCAGCAAACTGAATGGTCCTCACATTTCAAATGTTAATTATTGGGGGGAAAGCAGAATACTTTTGTTGAAGTATTTTTGCTTCTATATAAGGAATAACTTCTTTTTCATAGTTGTCACAGCAGATACTTAGAAACTCAGCCCACATGGAAAGCATGTGTCAGGCTTTTATTAGGCTAAAGTTCAAAGGTGATAAAGCAACAGTCTCCACTTACAATTCCATGACTTAAAAAGTCTAGGTTTTTTTCCATCTTGTAACTGACAAGTGAAGTAACACTTAAGCCAAATATTTTTTTGAACTATGATTTGAGCATCTTAAGCTGTAAGCCCACCAGTGTCACTTCGAAATGAGATGGGAGGCAAATATATCTAACAACTAAACAAATAAAACCTTTCTTTTTAAAATACTTGCTGTCAAAAGCCTCTTAAAAAGACATAACTAGTCACCGAAATATTTTACAGACTTACTGAAGAGCACTTCAGTAGCTAATCATTAAATGATTTTATAAAATATAACTTAAATATGTATTTTAAAAGATAAATGGAACGTAAAAGCTTCTCAAATAAACTTAACTTTTTTCAATTTTGTCTATATTATATATATAACATGTACAATATCTGTCTGTGTCTGTCTGTCTTTTGTCTATATTATATCATCAAGCATTAATTCGTGACTTGATGACCACAGGAAAATAAAGTAAATCTACTTTTATATCAAGCATCTTAGCCTGGCATTTGTCTTTCTCATAGTGGCACCCCAGTATCAGAAGAGGCAAAAGAGATGGTCTGGAGGAAGCTCTACATAAATAAATTTGGCACAGCCAGCTTGGCTGTTGTCCCCAACCTTTGCAGCTTGGTGGTCCGGCTTGGGGGAGGAGCAGAATTGGGCTGCCTGACACGCACGCGCATGCGCACGCACAGCTTGAATTGCACGAGTGTCAGGCCAGCATGCACATGCATGTGCACTCAGCTCAACTTGATCGGTGCACACCTGCGCACTTGGCCCTCCGTTCAGTTATGAATAGGCTGTGGATGGGTAGTGGGCTGTAGCCCTGAGGTTGGGGACCCCTGGTCAGGCTAGAAAGTAGGACACTGTGAGTTCTAGTCCAATCTTGGTCGGGTGACCTTGGGCCAGTCACTCTCTCTCGGCCCAACTCACCTCACAGGGTTGCTGAGGTGGAATAAATAGGTCAAAGGTGTGTTATATATGTTCAACATCTTGAGTTATTTGCAATAAAAATAAAGGAGGGATATAAATAAACCACCTAGAGTTGGGGGGGGGGCTCTTGCCCATCCAAACTGCTGTGACTTCAACAACTCAACCGAGATGAATGATGCTATCAAAGTTCTTAGGTCTTCTATGTCATTCCAAATCTAGCTTTATGGATTTTAAGCATCGCTTTATTAAGAGACACCAAGAACTTGTTGTAAGATAGTGAAGACGGCCATTGGCTGAGGGAGCCAGCCAGTGTCTGAAGAGGTTTACATAGTCATATGGCCAACATGACATCATGCCATAGTGCAGAGTGTGTGGTGAAACATGGAACGCTGTTACCTTATCATCAAAGTGGTACACTCTTATCTAGTCACATTTTCATGCTTTCAAATTAATAGGTGGTCAGGAGCTGGGGCAAAAATGGGAGTTGGCCATAGATATCCTCTATTTCAGAGTAGTGTTCCAGATTTCACAAATTTGAAACAAGATGAATGTAGGTGAAGTTTGGTAAACACATCTCTTAGTTCAACATGAGGTTTACTTCTTCTCCACCTCCTACCCTGTCATTAGCTTCCTTAAAGATAGAAAGAAAACATGGATTATCACAAGCAACTGAGAAAGACTGAAGGGCTAAAGTATACTCCCCACCGTCAGAATAAAGCCCGCAAAGGTTGTAAAATATATTATGGTTACTATTACAACCACTCCTATTAGCCCACACACAGAGAGAACAAACTATGAAAGAAGGGGCATGAATGAATTAATTCAAGGTTAATTCAGGAGAAAAAAATAAAGTGAGAGCAAAAATAAACTTTTTTTATAACAAATATGTAAATGAAGAAAACTAAAAGAACTCTCCCACAACCAAGCTATAAAGAACAGACAAGGAAAGAAGCAGCTTTTCCTAAAGATGAGTTCTGAAAGAAATATAGGTAACAGAATTGGAAGAATTAACTCTTTTCTTGAATGTGTCTCTCTGGGAAGCAGACTCTTCCTTCATTTGCATCTTCTCTGTGGTACTTGTAAATAACTGGTGTAGGGTCTGGTGCCATGTTGGCAGTCCTAATATTTCAAGTAGGAAGAAACCAGTCCCAGAAATATGAGTTAAAAAAAAAAGCTTTTCTTGCGATGACATTCTTACCAGCATTAGAGATTACTTTTCTAATCCAAATTTCCCTCACCAAAGGATAAAAGATATACTGCCCTTTCTTCATCTTAGGAGGAATAATTGTTGCATGGTAGGGGGTTGTGCCCTTTTCATGTCTTAAAGGTAGGATTCACCAAATCTTGCCTTAATTCCACATACAGATTTATCCAATTTTCTTTCATGAATCCACTTGTTCCTGCACATCCTAATCAACTTCACAGAGCTAAAGTCAGGATAAGATGGAAACAACAGCCATCACTTCCACTACTTTAAAATATGCTGAGTAATGATTTTAACATTTGATGACATAAAACAATTGTCCTCTCTGTGAATTTGGGAAACAAAAGAATACTCTGGGGTGTAAAGAAACAAAAAACAGAAAATGCTTTCTACACCTTTTCCTCTTAAAGGGAAATTTTCAACTCAGTGCAATAACTGTATAGGAATCTATACAGATTTAAATTATAAAAATATATTATAAAGATGCAGAATCAAACTGCATAGAGACCATGCCCTCTGTCTTGATAAAAGTTTTCTTCCAAGCAAAAGCAGTTTTTTACCTCTTTTTGCATCCACTTATATTGGCATATCTATCTATCTATCTATCTATCTATCTATCTATCTATCTATCTATCTATCTATCTATCTATCTATCTTTCTATCT
>JANHFT010001171.1:117404-132692 GCA_032467955.1 Pseudoxenodon macrops | reverse complement strand
GAAAACGTCAAGATCCAGAGGTTTCCTCCAGAGCGCCTGGATTTCACCTCTGCATCGCTGGGATGGCTCCGCCCCTCTCCATCAAGATAAAGATAATTTTTATTGTCACTTTTTTCTGTGAACATGCTGGCACACAGTAAAAAAATGAAATTCTGATGCCCGCTCTTGAAAGAAAAAGAAAACATTAAAAATTACCGTAGTTATCAAGGCAAGTTTAAAATACAGCATCAGTAGAATTCCAAAATATTTTACTGTAGCAAAAATATGAAGGCCCATCTTTTCAACATGTCTAAATATTAACAGAATCGCAGAATTGGAAAGATATTTCAATCCAGCTTTCTCCTAATGTAGGATAATAATTTTTTTACAGCATCTTCTGCTATTGGACTATCCAGCCTCTGCTTAAAGATTTAACAAAAAGAAATCCAGCCCATTTTTGACGATATAGAAATAAAATGATTTGAAATATTGTGTCAATTCTTTTATTTAAATACATTAGCTATGCTTCTTTTTGAAAAACTTTTATTTTGAAGTGAACATAATCGAAGGCAGGCACAGTAGTGACATACCGTATTTTTCGGACTATAAGACGCACCAAGATTTCAAAGAAGTAAGTAAGAAAAAAAAGTTTTTGTCCTCCCCGGCCCCAGGAGCACTCTGCAGGCTTCCCAAACCTTCTGTGAACCTTTTTTAGCAAAAACGGGCCCGTTTTTCACCAGTTTTTGCGAAAAATGCGCAGAGGGTTTGAGAGGCTTGCAGACTGCTTCTCAGGACTGGGGGAAGGCAAAAACAGGTTGCTTCACAGAAGCACTCTGTAAGCCTGCCAAACCCTGTGCACACCCCATTTTTGAGAAAAACGGGCCCATTTTTCGCAAAAATGGGATGCAGGGTTGGGGCTTCAGGAGGCCAAAATTGCTGTATTCGGTGTATAAGAAGCACCAACATTTCCACCCTGTTTGGTGGGGGGGGGAGGTGCGTCTTATACTCTGAAAAATACGGTATGTCTTTATCTAGTTGCCTCAGATTTCCGAATCAAATTCTCAAGCGTATAAAATTAAGATCTAACTAAAGTTGTACCAAACTGGCAGCAATTTACGTGACCTGGAATATAACAATATTTTCAAACCAATTAGCAGATGGAACAATGTCCCGTTTATATACTTATGGGATATTGAATTAATCTTGTCTGAAGGTGACAAAAGCAAACAGCGATAGAACAAGATTCATAGCAAGCCAAATGAAGACAAGCTAATTCATCTGAAAGCCAGGAACCCAGAAATATTCTGAAGTTGGGAGCACATTCATCTCTCATAAATAATCTGAATCCAGGGAGTACTGTAGTTATGCTTCCTGTTAATTCCACACTTCCTGCATTTTGCTACAGAAAACATTGGCTTGGATCCAGGGCTCCCACAATCAGCATCCGTCTGACATAGCCCTGTTATTGTAAGAAATGGGAAAGTGATTTGATTTCTGACCCGTTTCATCACCTTGAAAACACACTTTATTGACTTGTGAGTTTCCAAACCAGGATGGAAAGTATTACAGGGGGTACACCGCTAATCGGTGAAAATCAGACAGCATGCTTGTATTGTTTTAACTTTTGATTGGTTACAAGAGGGGCGGCTATATGTTTTAAGTAAATAAATAAATATTGCCTAGAACATCGATGCGTGCCAGCTACCTGGTCTTTGGGTTTCCGGCGCATGCATGCATGTCAGCCATCTGGTCTTCACTCATACCGGAGTGCCGGAAACCCAAAGATCAGGTGGCCGGTGCGCAGTTGGTCTTTGGGTTTGTGATGCTCCAGCGCACATGAAGACCAGCTGACCGGTACACAAATGTGTGCTGGAAATCAAAAGAGCAGCTGACGATGGCATGCGTGCCTACAGAGACGGCTCTGCGTGTCACCTCTGGCACGCGTGCCATAGGTTTGCCAACACAGGCCTGGAAGGAATTTACCACTGAATTGCACTTTCCCCCCCACATAACCAGTAAAATATAGAAAGGTACTACATCTGCATCTATTATTTATACAATGACATTTGGGAATTAATTGATAATTTTAAAAAGGAATAAGGCAATAAGGTCACTTGATATTCATCAAGGATCTGAAGTGCCTGGAAGAAGATGGATTTTTGAACCCCTCCTCCAATATATGTTTATTAATCTTTGAAATATAGTAAAAGAATTAATTGGAAAGTTTACTTTCCCTCAGTAGGTGAGACTACTTCAATCAGTTGAAAAGAATATTGGAGTTTAACATGAAAGAGCTCAAATGATGGCTAGATTTCCATGAAGATACTCTGAGGATGAATCCAAATTCATTTGTGAGCATGATGGCATATTTCATTCCATTTGCATTAGCTGATCCTTAATCCTGAATATTTTAAAGATATATTTTCATAAAGAGTGAAAAGATTACTAAGTTTTCATTTTGTGGGCAGAGGTTTTGATATAATATTTGAAATATTATGATACAATACTATATCAAGAAAGCACATGGAAGGGAACGCTTAAATCTTGAACCATGACTAAAAATATTAGCTGTATTCAGCAAAAAATCTTATTTCTCTTTATTGAACTCCCCAAAGAATATTTAAAAAAACAATTTGGTTTCAACTTATTATATGTTGATACAACTTTGGGGAAAACCATTGTTAAAGATGTAAGTATTAAGTGGAATCATATTTTTTTTATGCCAAAGATGGATTTAATAGATGTGTTGTCAATTTTTGAAATGTCCCTGTGTTGCAGAAATGAGATTATGTTATGTTTCCACGTAATTTCAATTTAAAGATATGTTCAAAGAATTGAGCTACCTACCGGCATATATTATTACTACGCTGAGTTTTTAAAGTGTTATCACTATTGCACTGACTATCATCACTTCTGTAGTTAGAACTGGAGCAGTCAAAATGGGAAAGAAATTATTAAATTGGTGAGGTTTTTAGATGATAAGTTTCATTTTCTACAACACGTGTTTTGAAAATGTAGCAGATATTTATTAGCGTTTAATGAAAACCATAAAGTTAGGAGATGAACTCATACATAATTTTAATCAGTAGCAAAATAATTTCTTTTACTTTTAATTAAAATTTACAGTAAATTTACAAACATTGCCACTCATTTAAAATTGAGGTATTTCCATTCTTTAAAAAATACAATACATTTTACAGTAAAGTGCATATGTAAAATAATTTTGCCCTAAATGTAAACTAGGTAACAAGCAGTCAATACTTGTGTTACATCTTTATTTTGAAGATTTTTTTAAAAATATAGCATTTAAGGCACGTTGCAAATAATTATAAGTTACAAATATAGCAACCGAGAATATATTATATAAATCTCAGTTCAACCAACTTTATTAGGGCCAAGTCAGTATCTTCTTTGCTTTAGGCTATGGGTGGCATCCAATATGCTCCTATACCTTTGCATGTGAGGCATTATATCCATGTATGAGGGAGATGTGACCTGTAAGAATAAAAAGCAAACATTAAAAAATATACATTAAAACACCCACAGAATTGTATAAGCCATTTGTAAACATGAATTTAAACCCAAGTTAATATGGATAACGTATTTGCTAGTGTGGTAGTAGAAACAATAAATACCTCAAAGCCAGCAAAGGATAATCCTGAGGAAAAATAATGATGACCAGAAATTGGAAAGTGATGTATCGTATAATTTTATATGTGTTTGAGTCAAATTGAATTTATTCCAAATAAATATAGATTACAACCCAAATTAATGAAGATAACTGCATACTAATATTTGCATGAAAATATATAGGAAATCTGCAGTTCAGTTGCATGTTCAATATAAATTTATTTCAAATGTTGAATATCTACTTGTAATATAAAGACTGAAATTTGTCTTATTATAACATCAATGTAGTTTTATTCTTTCTTATTCTCTATTCCCAGCTGGTAATTTTACTTGGAAGTTAGTCCATTTTAATTATGCCACTAGTAGCATGGGTAGATTTTTTTTTCTAGATAAGGTACATTAAGTAAAACCTATGGATTAAACTTTCTAATTTTTTATGGCTATCTCTATTCTTTAATTTAGGGGAAACAATGTTTAAAGGGAATTCTAAAATAGAGGTCTGATTCAGGTTCTGTTCAACTTTCTCCCTCACTTCTCCTCCTTAGCTGTCACCCACATCTTTACTATTTAATATTGTATTTAGTTAGGGCTCCAACAGTATAGAGTTTGGCAAAATATATGTCCTCCCTTAAGAGTATTTCGGATGAAATGCTGATATTGCATGAATAAACCTGCAAGGCTCAAATGTTTAACTCAAGAAGGATCAGACCAGGGGTGGTTGTGAATCATTTTGCTGCCAGTTTGCTCAGGGCATGCGCAGCAATCAAAAAATCCAAAATGGCAGCACCCACGGAGACACCGAAAGAACTGGCTCCGTGACATCATCGCGGAGTTACTACCGGTTCTAAAGAACTGGTTAGAACCGGTAGGAGTCCACCTCTGATCCAGACTGCCTGCTCCCAAATTTGATCTTCTATTCCCAAGCAGGAAATGGACTGAAAATCTACCAGCGTCCATATTGGAGCACGTAATATTTGTGATTTGCTCTTCTGATTTTCTCACTCTTGTTTTTCCCCTCCCTCACATAATGGAAGTTAACTATAAAAATATAGGTGTTTTTTTTCTTATTAGGAAGCAATTTCATTCTCCTTCTCTTCCTTCCATGCGGACCTTATTTCAGTTGTTAGCTAAATTGCTGATGTTCCCATTAAAGTTCTGTTTGTATTACACTTTTCTTAGTTTATAGCAATAAATTATGTACTTTGTACTGGTCTCTGGCTCGTAATAGTAATTACCCCTCTCTCTCCCAGACAGTGTGTACAGACAGCCTAATTTCATACGGACTGTTGTTTTTTCTCTTTTATAGCCTAATTCCTCTCCATATAAAGTGACTCTAGAAGTAGAGACAGAGCACATGGAACATACATACACATACTTCATGATTACAATTGGTTTCTTCTCTACTGTTCCTTTTAACTGGAATTTGGATATTGAAAATTTAGGGAGTTAAGGGTCAGGGAGCGAAATGGACAAGAAGCAATAAGACAGGAGCACATATTTGGTATGTATGGGGTTCAGGGGTGGGTTGTGGATATTTTTGCTGCTGGTTCGCTCAGGGTTGCGCTCCGTGTGCATGCGCAAAGCAATCAAAAGCTAGCTTCTGCACATGCGCAGAAGCAAAATCTAAGATGGTGGCGCGCACGGAGACACCGACAGAATCGGCTCTGTGACATCATCACGGAGTTACTAACGGTTCTATAGAACCGGATAGAACTGGTAGGAACCCACCTCTGGTGCGGTTCCCACTTGATAGGGAAAATAAGATTTGAGGCTCTGCTGTTCTAAATGTGACCAGGCAATACAAGAAATAAATTGTGGTGGATTAGACTGAGAACAAAGTTCCAAATCTGTCATTCAAATTCTAACAGTGGCAAGCTGTATGTATCTGGAAACCCTTAAGTTTTAATATGGTTAGCTTATAATATTATGTTAGTTGACATGACATTAAACGAATATGCTTACCAAAGGGGAAATAGTCTGCAAAACACTTGTAGAAGATGGGTTTTTGTTAATTGTTTCATGAACATCTAAGAGTATAAAATAATTACAAAACTTCAATTGTATGGTAAGAAATAACTTGTGGCCTGTATAGTCTTTCCCTTGAATATTATGTGATCTGGAGTACTATTTTTTAATTGGTGCACGTGTGAAAAGCATTTTATTTTACAATCAAACCTCGTTTTAATTTTGAAATAACTAATTTTTAATTAAGGAGAATGTTTATCAATCACTATTTAATTACTTATTAAATCTCTTTCGAGTCACGCTTGCTTGTGCAGCCTTCCTTGACAGCCATCTGAAAATGGACTGACATTACCCATTTCTGGGCTTCCCATTCTAGCCTGCACTCCTGGAAGTCTCCCATCCCAGAAATACTCAGTCCAGGGCCTGCTGAACTTCTGAGCCATGACAAGGTTGTCGAGTACCGCCACCTGCTGATACAATGCAGATCTAACAACCAACATAGTTGTACATTTTCATTTTTTTAACTTTTAGGTGATACTGATTTATGATCAGCTTTCACTAATCTATCATCCTTCACTTGACTTAGAACTGAAGCTCCATATCATCATCATCATATTGCTGAATATTCTACTGTTGTGGCAAATAACCTGATAAACCTTTAAGACTTCAACAAAATTTTCACACCACCTTCAAGTGCTACCATCAAATTACAATTTAAAATGTTATGGAAGGGAAGAATTGCTAAATGTAGGGGATAAATAATATTAATCAGATTTACTTAATTGTATTTATATTTAATAAAATCTACACGTTAATGCAATCATACTTTTATTACATTTTGGTCCTCCTGTCTGAACAGGATTGCCCTTACTACAGGTCAGTTGCAGGCTTTGACTCAATATATGTATTTATTCCTGTCTTCCTAATATATAATGAGATAACTTGATAGAAACGGGTTTAAGGACAAATAACAATGGCTTATTCATTATTTCATTTTGTTCCTTTCCCCCCTCTCCATTAATATTTTCTGCTTACTTTTAGATCTTCTAAACAATAAAACAGTATTTGTTTATCTGTGAAGCACACAGGGCTATCAGCTGATCCCCAAAGATTATTATACCGATTGGTGATATATTTCTAAATTAGAAGAAAAGTATGCTTTGCCTTAAAATGCTAATATAGCATCGTAATAATACCTGAGCAAACAGTACTACAGAGTTTAATTTTCCAAGGGAGGAAAATAGTACATCTTAGCAGCCATTCAATTCCACTGACTTAGAGACTGCTCCTTTGGCCTCACAGTTTAAAATAAAACCTACTCAAAGTAATATATTATGACTAATTTTAATTACTCAAGTGAAACATCCTACCTGCGTTTCACATCAAGAATGACTTTTGGACCTGAAGTTCCTGCTTGGCAATGAACGTAAGGCAAAAAAAAAGAAAAAAGAATCATACTTGTTTACATTGATATGACTTGTCAAATCACCTTGGTGCAATTCAGTGGATAATTTTCAGAATTACTTACTCTGTAGCCGGTGATTGATGCGGTCAAGGGACTGAAGAACTTTGTGCTCTTCAAATGACAGAGCGCTCATTCCTTGCCGTGGTGGTCTATTTCGCACTGCAATCTGCCTATATGGTTGCGCTGTATCCAAACCAGTCAAAATTTCACCTTCTGCAGCTGACAAATTCACAAGGTTTTCTGGTATTAGGAACTGTGTAGTACCATCTGAATTTTAGAACAAAAATATATACTGTGAAAAGCTTTTAAGAAAGGCGGATTAGAAATATCTGGGTTGGCGATTGCATTTTATTTTATTTTATTTTTGTATCTTTCAAAGTTTTGAAACTATTGCAATAGGTTTTTAAACAGCTGCTTATACACAGCTAGCGTAAGTGCCAACTAGTATCATATTGGAGGGCTGCTGAAACAGAATGCATGAAACATAAATAGACAATGAATAGTTTTTCTCCCCTCAAAGCACATCATATTGACTATTTAAATCTCAATTCAGGGCTGGTTCTATTTCTGTGACAGTAGCATATCTATATATATGAGTTAAAGGTAAAGGTTCCCCTCGCACATGTGCTAGTCGTTCCCGACTTTAGGGGGCGGTGCTCATCTCCATTTCAAAGCTGAAGAGCCAGCGCTGTCCGAAGACGTCTCCGTGGTCATGTGGCTGGCATGACTGGACGCCAAAGTTGCACGGAACACTGTTACCTTCCTACCAAAGGTGGTCCCTATTTTTCTACTTGCATTTTTTTATGTGCTTTCGAACAGCTAGCTTGGCAAAATCTGGGACAAATAACAGGAGCTCACCCCGTTATGCGGCACTAGGGATTTGAACCGCTGAACCGCCGACCTTTCGGTCGATAGGCTCAGCGTCTTAGCCACTGAGCCACCACATCCCCTATATTAGTTAGTGTACATCAAATGCATACCTTCATCTTTTCAGAGTTCCAGTGTAATGTTTATTTTAATTGATCAATACAAGACATTCTCGGTACACAATTGGGAAGAACAAAAACGAATTTGACCAAACACAAGTTAAAGCTGCTATTAGGATTAAACTCGTAGCAGTAAGAGCAGCAAAGGGTCAACACTTCTTTGCTCTTATTGCCTCCATAGAGTGTTGCCGAGCAGCCCTGTTTAGGATCACCCAGACTATCCTTGGAAAGGGTGGCCTGGAGATTCACTTGCAAGGCTGTGCGGAGGAATTCTTTGGGCAGGAATGGGAAATTGTGCCTCGCAGCTGCACTGAGATTTCACACCACAGTCAAAACAAAACACATCCTAGCCATCCGAAGTCAAGGCCATCTCCACGGAGACCCGCAACGGCCAGAGGGAGTGACTTCCACGACCCATGAAATTGCTTCGTTGGGGAATGTGACTGGTGACATACCTTGGTGGTTGTGGGGGAAATAGGGTCAGTGATAAGGCGTGAACTGGGTGAAGTCAGAGCTGGCTTCACCTAGGTTGTGCTGACATGGCGCTCCTAATAAACAACTGGATTTTTATTGCACAATGGCTTGAAGCTCCTGATTTTATTTAGGCATTGGTCAAAACCCTGACAGTTAATAAAGATCAAGAATGACACCTACAGGAATGAATGATGATCTAATTATTTAGATCCCAAATCAGATTGAATTATGATGCATTACCTTCATCAGAATTATTGACACCACCTGTGACTCGGACTGGCTCGAACATACACTGAGAATGCACTTGCATTGGGGCTTGGGATATATTCTATGTAAAAAAATTATCAAGCTGTTTTTAAAAATATAACCAAAATGAATTACAAATCTATTTACATAAAAGGTATATAAACTTTTACACATCAAAATTTAATGTAAAATTTACATGAAACAGTTTACTCTCTGTCGTGATTACATGTAAAATATGTACCATTAGGGGAAAACAAATAATGTTGGTTAAAAAAAGGCAGTGTACTGATGGTATTACTATTAATAAAAATAGCTGCAACGTTTCTTAATGCTTGCACAAATGGAATACACATAAATGTCATAACTTGCTATTATTGTTAGATCCAGTTTACTTTACATCTATTTTATTTGGAGACTTCCACATATTTTATATTTACTGATGGAACTTTTTTATGTGATGTTTTGGCCAAAATCTATTTTTGATAATTTGACACAATAATTTATTAGACCTACCTGTCCAGCACCAGTAGGTTTCCTTGTCGAAGAGGCTGACATTTGTCTCCTCTGTTCTAAAAGAGCCTTGCGTTTATTTTCATTGTTTTCATTAATTTGTTTTCGTCTTGCAAAAGCAAAATGGGCTGAAAGTAATGCAAAAGCCTCACAAAAAATAGAACTGATTATCTTAAATTTGTCTTATCAGGATATTTTTCACTGTTATAAGTTATTTTTAAAACTTCTATACATATATGCATTAATATATTTACCCTGTTTCCCTGAAAATAAGCCCTCCCCGGATAATAAGCCCAATCAGGCTTTTGAGCGCATGCGTTAAAATAAGCCATCCCCCAAAAATAAGCCCTCCCCAAAACACAGCAGCAGCCATGAGGTTATCACACTTGCTGCCTCCTGCACCTCAAAAATAATAAGACCTCCACGAAAATAAGGCCAAGAGCTTATTTTGGGTGGGTCAAAAGAAAATAAGACCCTGTCTATACACACACACACACACACACATACACACACACATACACACCGTATATATATTTAAAACCAGACAAATTATACATAAACCTAAATTAACCCAAGGATCATCTAAATTAAGTGAGAAAAGAAATGCATAGATTGCATAATCTCTTTTAAATCTTTAAATTACTTTGGTAATGCTAGATTTCCTAAATTTTATACACATACACATACACTGTCCTTTGTATGTCAAGTTTGCAATGAGGGTATAAGGAAAAACAAACATCAGTAGAACACTGAGAGAAAAAGGATTAAAAACCAGTGCTCATTTTCTCAACAGATGTACCTTCCTTCTAAAAAATGAAATACGATTCAATCACTGATTTTTGTTTAACTTTGAAGGAGGCATAATTTCTCCAAAGGGTATAGCAGAGCCTTTCTTAGTCTTACTAGAACAGAAGTTTTTATTACAAGAAATTGAAAATAGAATCTGCTGTTTTCTCCAAAATATGGGTTCATCCAATGAATTACATGCCTATACTGAAAGTTATGACAATGGTTAAGGCATGGCTATCAACCACTAGGGTTGAATGCTTTAGTTAGATTAACCAGCCAACCACCCAACCACCCAGCATTCTGGTTTATCAGTAGCAGCAGGTTCTAAATGTCATCAATAATTAGCAGAGTTGAAAGCTAAGGAAAATTGTTAATCATAATCAGTTCAACAGTTCAGTATAGGTTTTTTAAAAACTTGATCAACATTTTTAGTCTGAATGTTCTGAAAAAGAGAAACAGAAACAGTCCCAAGTAAAGGAAGAAATAAAAGCATCACTAACAATTCCTCCAATATAAATATCTATTCCCAATAGACATTTCCATAAGCTTTTCACACACTAAAAAAATTACCTAGGCTAATAACAATGGCAGATTTCTAGATACTACACTAATTAAAATAAGTTATTGTTTTTACTGAGTTGCATAAAGAGCTCACTGACTGGAAGACGTGCACTTAGTGTATCCTTTGACATTCTTTCAACATAAAAACTTGGCAACAAAAATCTTACCACTTGGTTGGGAAGACATAATAGGATTCACCCTAACACCTGATTTCATATTGCTCATCAGATGGCCACCATCTATAGTGATGTGAGACACATTAGATCTAGCGTGCTGCAAGTCACCATTATTTGAATTATTGCATAAGGCAGCATAATGCTGTGAATCACCTGAAAGTAAATAAAAAAAAACCCAGAAAATAATCCAATTACATTAGCATAATTCATTTTGAGAATATAGAATTATTATTCTTAAACCAGGAATATGACATTTTAATTTATTAAAAACAAACAAGCATATTTGTAACAAGCATACTTTTTCCTATGAGGGGGAGAGAACTATTATTATTAATGCCATTATTAATATTAACAATAATTGCTTTAAGACTAACAGTGTTATCTATGAGAATAAAGATATAGATACTAGAGAAAGAGAGTCTGATTATAGTTATAGGTAATCCTTGATTTACAACTGTTGCTTAACGACCAAAGTTAAAACAAACTGCCCCAAAAGTACTTACAACCTGGTTCCCAAATTACAACAGCTACCCCCACTGCAATCACATCCCTGCATTTCAATCGCTCAACAACTGGCCTGCTTTTATAGCCATTTGCAGCATCCCTGTTAAGTGCCAGGGAAATCAGGAGATTCAGGCAGTTATTAAGATTTATTGTAAGCTTAAGCTCTCTACAAAAATCTGAGCTACTAATGGCCAAGGGAAATGAGTGGGAATTAAGAAGGCATTCAAGGTGGGCTGGACTTAGATCTCTTGCAGGTAGGCAGGGCTGATGACTGATGATGCATTTGAGCCCCCCCCCCATCTCCTTCAATCGCACTGTTACATGGCTGTGGTTTACATTTTTGTGGAAAACTGACATTTAATTCCTATTTTCAGCAAAAATGGCTGCCGGGGAACAATGGATTCACTTAATAACATTGGCATTCACTTAACAACTCCTGCAAAATAGTCATAAAATCAGATCAGCCATGTGGGTGACCTTTTTTATCATGAGCAGGCTCCATTCTGCCCATAATTTCAAGGACTATTTGTATTCAGCGTCTGGTATTACCTTGCAATGATAAAATAGAAATAAAAATCAGAAGCTAGAGTTACTAAAAAACGTAGCCATTAAATTATTAGCTGACATATCCTCCTGTTTTATTTTTTTTTAAACTTGAGATATTAACTTTCTTTAAAAAAATATAAGTGGGGTTTGTTACTGGATTCTATTTTTGCCACTATAATATGGTAGGCATGCCACATCAGGTGCTGACCCACAGAACGGAGTTTAGGATTGAAGGGAAAATCCTCTCCACAACCCAGGTTTGTTTTAATACTCGAAGGGGAAAACAATGCATCCATGCTGAGGAGACTGCTAGACAGTAACCCACAATGGGCAGAGCAAGTATAGAAACAGGAAAAGGACCAATTACTTTGAATCGGAATTAAATTAGTCTCTTTTTGGTATATCTGTGACCCTTAATTATTCATTCTCCGTGAAGAGAGTCTTTGCGCATTTTTTAAAATCAGAAATGTAAACTATTCTTAAAAAATTAAAATAAATTGAGATGCATCCTACCTGCAGCACCATCCCTTTGAACCAATGCACGATGTACTCCTTGCCACAAAATTGTGATTTCTTCATCAGTTGGTATACGATCCTGACATAATCCATTTTCTGAGAACATGGGACTTCTCCGTGAAATATTGCTGTAGTGGACAACTGGTGGAATTGAATTTATAATGCACTTTGACTTTGTCAAAGGCTCATAGGTGTATATACTGTAAGAAGGTCTGATCATTGTTATTTGAGAGTGATAAGCACTAGCTGAAGTTGAAGGATCGTCTGGATAAGCTCTTACCAAAGTTTGACATTCAGGCAAAAGATTCTTGTCACTCTGACTATTTTCGGCGTCTGTGGAAGGCTTACACAAATTCGATGACTGACATAAGACATCTGTAGGATTTTCATCTGGCTTTTTGCTTTGTATAGGCTTACATGGAGGGTGGGGTATTATGATTTTGCCCGGAGCTCTTACAATTTTAGTAGCTTCATTAGCAGACTGTGGCCGGATAATGGCACTCTTCCGATTTTTAGATATTATAGTGGATGATGGGACTTTAGCAGATTTTGGTCTTTTGATCATTTTCATTCTACCTTTCCTTGGATTAGTTTTTGGATTTTTAGGCTCACAATTATAAATAAAAGGTATCATTTCTTCACTTCTTGGCGCCATCCATGCTTGTTTAGCAATGTGATATCCTTTGGGTACCAAGACGTTGTGTACTGCATTATCTCTTTCTGAGTTTCCAATGGTAGCAAGTTTGGCAGATATTTGAGAATTCTCTGAATTATTTTCTGGAAAAACAGAATTGAGCAAACAGGAGGGAATACTTTTTAGATTAGTTTTAGAAGCAGTGGTTTTAAGTTGAAAGCCAGGTGCTTGAGGCTGTGCGTGAGCTATATCACTAACACAGGTCTCTGGATTTTTTTCATTATTAATTTCCACTACTCTGTTAATTTCATCAAACCACCTAAGCTTTTTACAATTCCTTTGAACGTCCCCCTCTTTCCCTTTTATTTTTGCCAATTCAACACTGTCTCTAACAGAAACCACAGGCTGATGTCCAAATTTGATACCTCTGTTTACAACCATTGCTTTGAAACAGCCAAGTTCATATTTAGATTCCTTTTTTAAAATGCTTTTTGGCAGTTTCATCACTTTTCTCTCACACATATTGTCAATGTTCTGCTGATCAGGGTCAGATAAATTGGTTGCTACCTCACCTTGGGGCACAGGTAAAACAATTTCAGCCTCTTTTCCTCCTTCACTGTCTTTGTGCTGATCAGTGCTGCCTTTAGAAGGCTCTTCACATGTAGATGCTCCAACATTAACATGGTCAGAATGTTTTCCACCTTTACCTTCAGCTACATAATCTGTATCTTCGGTACACCTTGCTGCATGGATATCTTTCCCCTTCTGCATGCAATTCAGTAAGAAGCTGTTGCTGAAGTAGGAAGTGACATTCCACTGTTGATTAGACAAATCTACATTGGGATTGAAAGTTTCGGTTGGTGAAGTTCTGTTGTTTTCACAAAGTTCAAAATTCTCTTGTTCTGAAGCTGCAGGAGAAGGATTAGGGACAGGCCATACTTTATTCAATTTGGCTGCAGGGCTGTCAGCAAGTAAAGCATCCCCTGCGCTAATTACGGTTGAAGATGGACATATAAACAGAACGCTTTTGTCTTCTGTTTTATTTTGTACAGAAGTTAGATTATCATCAGAAGCACATGCCTCAGACTCTCTCGGTTCAGATGAAGTTGGCACTGATGATTTCAGGTCAGGGTTGCATTTGACTTCATCAGATGGGACAACATTGTATTTAATTAAAATATCACGGAAAGGGGAGGCCGTCTGAATATTTGAAGCTTTTAAATTTCTAAGCCAATTATTCACATGCTGATTTTTAGAAAAGGTGTCACCGTGTTCAGCAGAGAAATGTTTACTTTTGCTCTTTGGCCCTTCTGGATGCTGGATGGAAGACTCCTCTTGAGTAGATAAAGGTGCTGTGCAACTTCCATTTTGTTCTTTACCGTCAAGGCTGTCAACACTACAAACACTCCCTTCATTTACTTCTTGATGAAAATCCTGTGCAAGAAAAATAAATAAAATACAAAGATAATTTAACACGATTCCATCAAAACAGTTTCAGAGACAACTTGGAAATTTCATGAAAAACCGTAAGAAATATTTAGGTCAGTAGTTCAGAGCAATAAAATGAGTTCACTGACTGAATGCCAAATTGACTGGTTTATTTCTTTTGGACATCACACAACTTCATTTTTAGGGGCCACAATTTTAGGGGTGCCACAATTTTCAACATTAAGCACTGGCATATATGTATCTTTATAACTTCATGCCTACAGTTCTTCCATTTTCATATCATGTATTTATCCATGAAAATATTTCTATTCTGATGCTACAACTTTAGATATAATATTATCTTATGAAATTGGTTATGATAGACAAAGTCAGTAAGTATGTCACCTAGCAACAATATTTCGGGTATATTTATTGCTAGAAAACTCCACAAAACAGAAATTAAGAATGTTTATATTTATTTTTATAGTGTTACCTATATTTATGTATACTAATGGTAGGAATAGATTGATTCTTTTAAAAAAAAAAGGGTTTTGGGTATTTATAATTCTGCTGGGCTTATAAAATGGCAAACAGAGAAGTCAAAGAGAACAAAATAAAGTGCAACAAATAAATATAATGTAGAGTTTGATTTTTGCACTTCTTCATGTAGTCACCTGTTACATCCGGTGATTTTGGATGACATGAGAGAAGTCAACAAAAAATAAACATCTTCCAGTATTCATACTGTGAGAGAAAGTTCTATAACAATCATCATATGTTTATATCTCAATATGTATAATAATCAGAAAAGGAATGATCATCTATAGTTGTAAACTACGTAGGACTCATTACAAAAAATCATAAATTTGTGATGGATGG
>JANHFT010001171.1:96583-113281 GCA_032467955.1 Pseudoxenodon macrops | reverse complement strand
TCTCATGTACTCATAACCATGTTTATGCATTTTATGTATTCACAATCATGTTTATACTTTGTCTGTAATCATATATACGCTTGGCAAAATCACTCTATCAATCAATGCTGATGGCTGGCATTCAGCACCTTCAGGATAGCTGCCAGGTTCCTTATCTGATCCATTTTCATCCACCTTCTGAGCCCCTGTTCTCATAAGTGGAAACAGGCAAATAAATAAATAAAAATAAAACCCTAGTATCTAGGGTTAACCCTATTCTTTTCTATCTTTCAGCTGAGTGGGGGCATGAACAGCTATAACATTCTACTGCCCAAAGACCCTATTCAAATACATCCAAATGCAGACCATGCAAAAACCACACTCCAGAAAACCATTCTGAAATCAGGAACTTTATAAACTGACAGCAAACAGGCACTCCTTACTAGCACTGATGAATGTTACCTAATTAGGGTAATGAAACGTCTGCAAGAAAACAAGCAAGCTCTGAGGGCAGCAAGGACCCCTCATTTTAAGTTAACTGGAATGACCACAGACACAGTTCAGGTCAGCAAATTATTTTATTCCAAAAACCTGAAAAGCTTTCATGCAGCAAGCTTCCATAATTACCCTCTGATATTACGTAATTTCACTACTGTTGTCAATTAATATTCTATTTTTGAAAAATGAAAGTATTTCATCTTTGTGTACATCTCAAACACATTCTACGGAATTCTCCAAGACCAGGAAATTTATTTGACTGATTAATATTCAACTGGCAGAGCAAGCTTTATGTAGCAATTAAAGCATTAGGCTAGAAACAGGAGACCATGAATTCTAGTTCTGCCTTGGCCCTGAAGGTGGCAATGTGCCCTTCAGTCAATCGTACTCTCAGCCAGTGGTGAAATGCTGCCTACTCGGTTCTGTTCGGGCAAGTAGGTAGCAGCGACCACCTGTTGTTTGGAGAACCGGTGGCAGCCATTGCTCAAGGCTCTGCCCACACGCCTAAACCTCATCATTTCCGGGTATTTTTACCCTCTGCAGAGGATGAAATAGGTCTTGCAACGAATCACGAGCTTCCAAACTGGTAGGGAAGCTAAGTAGATTTCACCGCTGCTCTCAGCCCTTGGAAGGAGGCAATGGGAAACAACTTCAAAATCTTACCAACAAAACTGCAGGCACTAACCCAGGAATCAACAAGAGAACACTGACTTGAAGGCACAAAATAACAGCAATATCTCTATTCACTGACATCAAGCTATATTATAAACAATATTTAAGCCGTACAATTAATTTACCCACCTTTTTTGCGCTGTGAAGTTGAAATATGGCTGCGCTGGAATTTTTCAGTTGCTTCCTGATGTTTCAGTTTCCTCTGCAGCAATATTTGTTCTCGAAATTTTTGTTCTTTTTCTTCACTCTCTTTCCATTTTTCTTCAAGTTGTCTATTTAAAAACTACAGCTTTTAATAATAATAACTACATTTAAGTGTGTCATTTAGAGTCCATTTCATTTAAAAATGTATTTCTTCAACTTTTTTATTTATTTTTTGGGAAAAATATAAGACAGTAATATAAGGTCTAAAGACAATTAACATTATTTACAAAACAAACTCTAAATCTTGAAAATTCTGATTATCTGAAGGCATGATATGTTCCATCCACAATAATTTGTTTAGCAGTATCTGTAGAGTGGCTGAAAATGAATATTCCAGAAGTAACAGATGTACGCCTTCTATTTTTTTTAATCATGCAAATTTATTCTGAATAAACCAGGGCTATTTCTATAGAAAATAGTTCTGAAAAAGATCCTATGAGGCATGTTGCACCTTGCAATCATAAAAATAAATATGTTAACAATGAATTTTTGAGTTTTTAATGATTGTATACCACCTTATGTTACCTTTGTGAAATGGGGGGCTATATACATCATATAAATTAAATAACCAAATAGATTGTCATGATTTTAAGATTTCAAAAGATCACTATCCAGTGACTCTCATTACAGTATTAATATAAAAGTTTTATTGATTTAAATAGAGCCACTCAAACAAGTCCTAATAAAGATCCAAAACACTTCTTTTCTTATAAAGGAACTGAAATGTGAGAAGCTGCTACTTGCTCTGTCACATACCACACTGGAAAGTCAACATACACAGAGAACAGTTAATCTGCATTAGCCCGTTATTTACATACCTCCTTCTTTTATTTGTTTCTATAGAATGTTTTCTTGCTCGATTACGAAACAATCTTTGGTCTTTTAGCAACTCATGACGCTCTTTTGATAAATCTCTTTCAAGAAGAACCTTTAGATTTCTGATTATGAGATTAAGAAACTAACAAAAATCCTAAAAACAGAGTATAAACATCTAGTTTTGATAACAATTACAGACGAGAGTAGCCCTGTTCTCCATGAATTTGTCTAACCTCTTTACATTCTACTGCTTAGCTATGAATCTTTTTATTGGTATTGATTCTTCAAATGATGAACCAGATTATAATTCGGCTTTCAAACCTTAAATATTTGTTTTCAGATATTTCCATGTATGGAATTTGTTTTCCTACAGTGTTTACACTAAACAGACATTTCATTTGCACTATCTACACAGTTCATAAATCTCTGTCAAAGCCTATTAATGTATAAGGGAAACAAATTTCTGATAGCTTCAGTGTGATTCTCTACACTTATGCAACCAGACTAAAGAGATTCTTTTGTAAATCTTCACAATCTTAAAAAAAAAAAATTACTGAATAATTAAGTATCAGCAAACCTGGTCCACCCGCTGTCATTTTGCTCTGTGTCACTTATAGAAGAGTTCTGAAACATAGTTGTTAAAAATCTGTGAGAAATTGACTACTATTCCCTACTCTGATTCCTGCTCTTTCTCTCCAATAGTCAATCTAAAAAATGAAATATTAATCCAAGCTCAGTTTACAGTAAACGTGTATATTACATACATTTTGAATGACAAGCCCAAGGCACCCAACTGGCTTTGTGCCTAAGGCAGAGTTGGAACTCATGGCCTCCCAGTTTCTAGTATGATGCCTTAGCCACTAAGCCAAACTGCCTCTCAAATTTAAAGGATTACCCTTCTTCTCCCAATAATGCATTACTCTAAAACCAGTATTTGCAACTGAGTGTCCACTTGACAGGGAGTTCAAGCCCATCCTAGCCTTCTGAAGCAATCTGCGCATTTTGCATTCATTCAAAACGAATACTGAAATTCTTTTATTTACATAAAATCTTCATCTACAGTACACAAAGATGTATGCATGCACGCAAATCCGGAAAGTGACCATTTTATTCATACAGTAGAAAACTTCCTTTTCACAAGTCAACTCCTAGCCCATATTTATCAAAAGTATGTAGTAAACTTTTAAACTGCATAGTCAGTAGACAATGATTATTTGCACAACATGCTAACCCTAAACTATAGTTGTGAGAAAGGAAGAAAAACTATCCACATTTTCAATACCATGCATGACTGTCTAATTCTGTAATATATTTCCTTACATATCTTAGCCAAAAGTTAACAAGTCCCAGCTGCTTTAATCTTTCTTTATATAGAAGCATCTCTAGTCCTCTAGTGATTTTGCTTGCCTTTTTCTAGCTGAAGAGTATCTTTTCATAAATGACGACCAGAGCTACATACAGTACTTCAAGTACAGTCGCACTACAGGTTTATGTTAGACCACCCTGGCAACTTGAATTTCAATTCCCTTCCTAATGAATCAAAGCATGACATTGAACTTTTTAGAAAAGATATTTGACATTTTAATTGACATTATCCTATAATTCAGAGATCCATTTCCAGCTTAGCCACTGCCAATCCAGAACCTAGTAATGAATCTGTCAAGTTTTGATCATTGGAGACAAACCTGCATCATGCTGCATTACCTGCAGTGAACTGCATCTTCGATTTTTCAATCCTGTGCCTTAAATTTACAGAAATCCTCTTAAATCTCTTTGCATTTCCTTATTCCTTAAATTCAAACCCTGAAAAGCATGGAATGATAACTAGAAATACTACTCACAATTTTGTATCCTTTCTAGACAATTTAAGTTGGTCACAAATTGTTTTACCATCTTTAAACATTCTTCAAATTTGACCTCCCAGCTTCTAGTTTCTTATTCTGTTTCCAACCTATGAAAGCATACTCTTTCCCCATCCAATCACCTGTTGGGTACAAACTTCAAATAAATACAAGTACCAGCTCTATGTCCCCTAACTCTTGAATGCCTTTTTGACTAGAACAGCACCTTTGGATACAACAGAGTTTGGCTTAAAATGCCTCTCTACAAATCCAAACAATAGTGGCTTCATTGTTTGATTGTTTTCTTGCAGATAAGATACCGTAAACATAAGCATATTTATGAAACAATAACAGTTTAATCCTGAACTCCAAGTACTTACTTACAACCACAACAGAGCCCAAAATATATATGTTGCTAAGTAAGAAATTTATTAAGGGAGTTTTGCCCCATTTTTACAACTTTCCTTGCCATATTTGTTAAGCGAATCACTGCACAAGTGAATCTGAAGTCAGACTGACTTCGCTTCTCAGCAGGTCGCAAAAGGGGATTGTGTGATCCCGGGACAGCGCAACCGTCATAAATGGGAGTCCGTTGTCAAGCATCCAAATGTAAATCACAGGACCATGGGGATGCCACATCAGTCCAAAGTATGAAAAAACGGTCCTAAGTCCCTCCCCCCCCAGTGCCGTTAACTTTGAATTGTCGCTAAGTGAACTGTTGTAAGTCGAGGACTAGCTGCATTCCCTTCCGCTGGAATCCAAATTAATGATCCCCTAGCAGGCGGGGGATTCTGAGAGAGTTGGGAGTCCAGAGGTTTTGAAATCCCCCACCCACCCGCGATTAAAAACAAAAACACGGGTTTTAAAAGCCTTATCCTATAGCTGGCAATGCCTGCCCGATTGCTTCCCAGGGAACCCAGGCTGCCTTCCAAGCTACGTGGGAAGGATACGTGCAAGGGACGAAGGAGTTCAAGGACCGGCGGGCAAGTCCCCGCGGCGGGGCACTTTCCGATATGCCTTTCCTCCAGGATGGAGCAGCCGCGGGGAGGTCGCCTCCTTCAGCAGCAACTTCCGCGGGCGCCCTACCCAAAGCCGGGCTGCTGCGCTCTGCCGCCACCGCGGTCGCCGGCCTCCAGGAGCTGGGGTAGTAGCAAGCACCGCTGCTGCTGCTGCTGCTACCTCCGCCTCCGCCTCCTCCTCCGCCGCCGCCACCGCCAAGCTCCATCCACCCTTAGCCTTCCGCCGCCATCCTCTTCTCCGCCCTACACAGGCCCAGTCATTCGCCCCGGCGCGCGGTGGGTCTGACAGGGTTCGGGCGTTCGCGTTCGGGGCTCCTCGGATCACCCGCTCCGGGGTCCCCGCGAGCCCCACTTGCCGCCTCGGAAGCACCCAGTGAAGCCCCCTCAGCAGGCTCCGGAGCCGCGCGGCCACTGGGCCGCCATCTTAGCAACCGGCAACGCCGCTTTCGTCGCCACGGCAACCGAGCATCGGCGCTGAAGGGGAGGAGCTTCGGGGAGGGAGGGAAGGAGAAGCAAAAGGGACTTTCCCAAGCCAAGCTTTCTCGCCTGACGGGAGGTTCCAACTCCCAGAATGCCTTGCGTCAATCCCGAAGGGGCGGTGAATTGAAGAAGGCGCGCTTCTTCGTTCTGGCCCCTCCCTCGTGTCACACACACAAACAGACCGCCCACCCCTCCCTCTTAGGGCTGTCAGTCACGGTTCAGCAATGCTCTGGTTACAGGTTGTCCTTGACCTACAACAACAGTGCATTTAGTGACCGTTCAAAGTCCCAACGGCACTGAAAAAAAGGGAGTTCTGACCGTTTTTTCACAGTTACAAACTTTGCAGCATCCCCATGATCATGTGGATCAACATTCAGATGCTTGGCCTCTGGGACAGTTGCTGTGTCCAGAGATCAGGGAATCCCCCTTTTGAGACCTTCTGACAAGCAAAGTCGATGGGGAAGCCTGATTCACTTAACAACTGGGTCACTAGCTTATCAACTGCAGTGATTCACTTAACAACTGCGGCAAGGAAGATCATAAAATTGGGGCAAAACTCACTTAGTAAATAGAATATAATAGAATAACAGAGTTGGAAGGGACCTTGGAGGTCTTCTAGTCCAACCTCCTGCTTAGACAGGAAACCCTACACCATTTCAGACAAATGGTTGTTCAATCTCTTCCTAAAAACTTCCAGTGTTGGAGAATTCACAACTTCTGGAGAAAAGTTGTTTCACTGATTAATTGTTCTAACTGTCAGGAAATTTCTCCTTAGTTCTAAGTTGCTTCTCTCCTTGGTTAGTTTCCACCCATTGCTTCTTGTTCTACCCTCAGGTGGTTTGGAGAATAGTTTGACTCACTCTTCTTTGTAGCAATCCCTGAGATATTGGAACATATTGTTATGATATTGGATATATAAAACTGAGAGCTATTCTGTGACAATTGTTGCCTCTGTGAAATAACTGTATGCAACAAAATATGCATTCTGAAATTGATTAAAATTTAATAGTCCAAAGTAGTTTTAAAAGAAAAAAAGAATCCAAAACAAAATAATTGCACTATTGAATCTGGATCCTTGCCGTCTTCTCTCTTGTAAGGAAAATATTTAATTTTTAAAGCCCTGCTCAGAGGTTTATGTGTTAGGAGACATACCTCAAGCTGCATGCCTATATGTTCCAGCTTTATATTAGATTATTGCACATGTAGGAATAGATCTACAGTGAGGTTTAAGTGTGTTTTGCCCCTGTACATGGGGGGAAAAAACCGTCCAATGATTCCTTATCGAACATGCTTCTAGTTTCTTTGAGTTCAGTGAGCATCCAAAGGGTTTTGAATCTAACATGGAAATCCTCAGAAAGTTCCATTGTTTTCTTCAAATATTTCTTTCAGTGAAACAATGCATGTTAAATCATAAAAATGTTACATTTACATAGATTGGTTTGAAGGCTTTAAGGAATCCTTCAAGTTTTTCAGAGATGCCTTTCCCCAGCACTCATCCACTTGATGGATGAATGAATACGATAGAGGTTCTTGGGTATTATTCCTAATCTTTGGTATGGTTTTTGCTCTTATCCTTATCCTCTTTCCTCATGAAATTGTTATTATTATGGCTGGTTGCACAGGCAGCCAGATATTTAAGCTGGATTTGGCATTTTTATCCACCTATTGATTCTTCCCAAGGACCCAGGTTAGGCAAATGTTCTCTTTAATAATATTAGAGGTATCATCACAGAATGTAAGGTTTTTCCAAGTAAAGCTGTCTTTTGCAATGAAACTGATTATGATTTTCTCAATGTTTTGTTCTGGTGGTACTTCAGATGTTTTGGAATTGCACCCAAGATTCCTGTTCTGTGTTTGCCTCTTTTTTTTTTGCCATAATCTTTCTACTTCTATTTGCATATATTTGTATTTTGTGATTTTCTCTAATTCTTTCTCTTTTATTCTGCTGTGTCTGGGTATTGAAATATCTACTATCCAGACTTTGTCTACATTGACAATTGTCAACAATTGACAATTGTTAAGTCTGGGGAGTTACGTAGCAGTTGTTTGAATTCTAAGAATCCCAGAACACTTTAGCCTCTTCGTATTCTATTACTTTCTCTATTTTATGGTACCACCAGTTTTTGCTTGTGAACAAACGGTATTTCTTACAGTTCTTCCAATGCACCATTGCTGTTACTTTGTCATGCCGTTGCTTGTCAATCTGTTCAATTTTCTTGCAGTAACTTACTATGTGGTCCACTGTTTCTTGGGTTTCTTTGCAGAGGCAACATTAGCTGCCAGTTGATGTCTTCTCATTTCTCAATTATTTCTAATTTTTTCTTAAAGAATTAGCTCATTTGTCTCTTTCTTCATGTTTTCTGCTGTTAGATATTGCCAGGTTTTGTTATTATCTGTTTTGCCTGGCATTTTTTTTAATGTGCTGGCCGTGTAATAATTTGCCTTGCCATGTCTCTTTTCTGTTCTTCATTTGGTCTTTCTTGTAGGCCAGTTTGGTCAATGTAGTACTCAGCCTTCATGGTATACTAGCTTCAGTGCATCTTCTTTACTGTCCTTCACATATTCTTCCGATGCCCTTTTTTCTTCTTCAACCATCTGATTTACTTGTAACATTCCACACCCGCCTATTTTCCTTGGTAATTAGAGCCTGTCAATGTCACTGCCAGATTGAAGGGTA
Source organism: Pseudoxenodon macrops (assembly GCA_032467955.1). Classification (NCBI taxonomy): domain Eukaryota; kingdom Metazoa; phylum Chordata; class Lepidosauria; order Squamata; family Pseudoxenodontidae; genus Pseudoxenodon; species Pseudoxenodon macrops. The sequence continues at coordinate 105,095 of JANHFT010001171.1, read as the reverse complement.
TAAATCATTATCATTCTTTTTCTGGTCTTCCTATCCAGGGCCTTTAGTTCTGCTTCAGTCCAGTTCACTATTCCAATTATGTATCTAATGACTGGAATTGTCCATCTGTTAATTGCCTTGATGGTATTTCCCCCTACTGAGCTTGGAGTTTAAGATCTTCACTCTCTTGTTATATTCACTCCTAACCTTTTTCTTGACTTCAGTATGCTTGATATTGTCAGCTTAAAAGATGCCCAGGTATTTGTAATGATCTTCTTCATCCAGACTCTTGATTTTAGGCCATCTCGGTTCCTTCAGTTTTCACTATTTTTCCTTATCTAATGGTGACTATAGCACATTTGTCCAGCCCAAACTCCAATATCACCATATTTTTATGGGAGAGACACTCTTCATTTGGCTCCTTTGGTGAGATCTATCCAATATGGTTGAACTTCTGGCATAGCTGTTGTCTTCCTTAGAGTACACAAGATCCACAACCGCATCAGGATAGTGCCTTACTGGAGGTGTTGTTGTTGTTGTTGTTGTTGTTGTTATTCATTGTATAGTCAGCCAGATATTTAAACTCGATTTGACATTTTATCACATTTATCCACATTTTTATCTTATTATTATTTTATCTTATCAAGAGCCATGGTGGCACAGTTGTTAGACTGAAGTATTGCAGGCTATCTCTGCTCTCTGCTCAGGGTTGACTCAGCCTTCCATGCTTCTGAGGTCAGTAAAATGAGGACCCAAATTATTGGAGGCAATATGCTGACTCTGTAAACTACTTAGAGATGGCGGTAAAGATCTGTGAAGTAGTATATAAGTCTAAATGCTATTGCTATTATTATTGCTTCGTTGCATAGTCAGACAGATGTTTATTACCACTCGGTGCCATAGATTCTGGGAGCAGTAAGTAAAAATGATCATGTTCTAGTGTGATTTTGATCATCATAACAGAGATTAATTGCTGGGATATTTGTGTTTTGTTTAATATTTGTATCATTTTTCTTTTATAGGCAAGTACAGATTGGGTTTCTTTTATTTTGGAAAAAATTGGGAATGAATAATAATGGCTGGACCAAAGTCTGGTCCTCCAGTGGTCTCTACATCTGAATGTTCCTAAGACTTAGTGAAACACACCACACATGTTGGATGTGTGATTACTTTGTGGAAAGTGATTAGTTTCAAAAATGCATAATACAGTCCAAGGGTGGGTTGTGGATATTTTTGCTGCTGGTTCGCACAGGGTCGCGCTGCATGTGCACACATGAAGTGCACACGTATGTGCGTGCAGCAATCAAAAATCCAAGCTGGCGGCACCCACGGACACACTGACAGAACCAGTTCTGTGATGTCATCGCTGAGTTACTAATGGTTCTATAGAACCAGATAGAACCAGTAGGAACCCACCTCTGATACAGTCTAGTATTCAACCACTTCAGAACTTATTGCAAACATTTATACTGAGGTGTTTTCTCCCTCCCCATCTGTGTATCAAAGTGTTTTTTTTTTTAAGAAAACCCATGATTATTGCTACTGTAGGTCTTTAAATTCATATATTTGCTGAAAGATGTGTAAAACTATTTTGCAGCACCTTTCAGCATCTACAATGTGGCATAATGTTGTTATGTCTCTTACCTGAACATCATCATTTCTTGTTGCTACAGAAGCTAGTCCAGTTTAAGAGGGCTGGCAGGTTTTTTTGAAAATTACTGTTTATGGAAAAAAAATATTGTTCTGTTATCCAGAAAATGAAGTCCAAATAGCATGATATAAATCTTCCACCTCAAGCAACAGAATTAGGTTCCCTTCCACTATATAGCAAAAAGATAGGGGGGGAAATCCCTAAGTACCAGCTGCAAATCCCTCAAACCTTGGCGCACAGAGCCTTCGAATAAAGAAATTAAAACTTTCAAAGTGTGACCTTGGAAATGGATTTAATAGTGCTCCTCCATTTTAAGCCTTCCTGAAAATAAAGATTTCATCTTAGGAAAGTCTAAAAGAGACTCAACCGACTATAAAAATTACTTTTTGTTGAGGTGCTGCTTATGTCAAAATCTAGTTTCTCTAAGTGAGACAGTAGGAAACTAAATACATGCCTCCATTTTTGTATTTATTCAGGTTGGATAATTTAATTTCCCCCCAGTTATATCAGTTCCCAGAAAATATCAAGATTTACAGTTGCCATGTGCAGTGTGAGTGCCTATATCCAGATCACCCTTGTATTTTATTTCCCATGCCAGGATTGGGGGGGCAGCAAGAGTGATAAATTTTCTCTTATTAATTGGGAAGATGTTCATTCATATCAATTCCATCCTCCTTCCTTTTCCTGGGTCATTGCAGGATTAAACACAAATCAGTTTTCCTGAAGAAAAGAGCACCTGTGGGAAGGGAAGATTGTATAAGATTTTAGAAAATTGATAAAAGAAATATCTCTAAAAAAAATAGAGGACAAATGTGAGTTAACACCACCCTCTCATACAAATACAAATAATTATAGACATATTAAATTTACAGTTTGTCTTTGCTGTATAGCTTAAGAAGGCATATATAATGCTCTGTTCTCCAATTTTTCTAAGGGGTCTGAGGAAAAGAGTCTGGTTCAAACTCACCCAGGATCAGATCTTAGTCCAGCATTTTAAATATCATACTACATTCATTGTCCTGCTGCTCCATATGCCTTGCAGCCGCTTACCTTAGGACTGTCGCAGCCAGGCCTCCCACACCCAAACACCTGTCACACTGCTGCCCGACCTCTTTTGTGGACACTTGCAGCAGGATGTCACGTGGTGCATTGTACTACTGCTGCTTACGGCAAGAGGTGCATGCCCCATTTTTCCAGTGTTGCCACTCATGGCAGGAGGCTGCATGGTGCATCATGCTGGTGCCACTGATTGTGGCAGGATGCCATGTGCCACAATGCGCCAGTGCCACAGCTCACATGCTCAATGGTGCAATACATCATGTAGATGGTGGTACAGGAAGTACGAGCCACACAGCATCCTTCTGCGAGCAGCAGCACCAGCATGATGCACCACATGGCATCTGGTCATGAGCACCTATAGAAGTCGGGCAATGGTGTGACAGGCATGGAAAGCATGGCTGCAGTGGTCCTAAGGTAAGATATCCCCCGAAAATAAGACCTGGTGCCTCTTTTGGAGGAAAAAATATATAAGACCGGGTCTTATTTTGGGGAAAACATGGTAGTTGTATTCATTCTTGATGAATCCATTCTTAAGCCATTCCCAAGTTTTGTTATTGTTTCCCTTACTTTCAATTTATTTCTGGTATTGACCATGCAAAAGTTTCTTTTAAATTTATCATTCGCTGTTATAAAAGTTTGGATTCTGCCTTTGATTCTGCCACACTCAGAATGTTTTCCTTACAGACATTTACCTATTTTTGGGGGTATAAGATGCACCGGAGTATAAAATGCCCCTTAGTTTTTGGGGAGGAAAATAGGGGGGAAATCTACCTATCAGGTATTCATCTGCCTAGCATCCTTAGTCTGGTCAGCTTCAGCACATTATTTTATCCCCTGAAAAAAAGCTTCTAAAGCACAGCTGGTAGAAAGAAGCAGTGAAAAAAGCCTGCAAAGCTTGGAAGATCATTAGCACCTGGTTAGGTCTGAAAAAATGTTCTTCAGAGGGAGTAGCAATGAAAAAACCCTGCAAAGACTTAGGGCTGGGGAAAAAAGCTGCTTCAGAGGGAGTAGCAATGAAAAAAGCCTGCAAAGATCACTTCACTCACTAGCGCCTCGTTAGGATTGAAAAAAAACTTCAAAAAAGCTACATTCGGAGTACAAGACGCACCCAAATTTTCAGCCTCTTTTAGGGGGGGAGGTGTGTCTTATATTCCAAAAAAATGCGGTATTAATATTGTATATTTTTGCATGCTATATGTAATCCTTTTAAAATCTTTTTCTGATTTCATTCTCTTGGTCAGCTTCAGTTACAACCAACCACCCAAAGGGTCTATGACAACTTGCCTCAGCCAACTCACCACAGTCAACTCCCCATAGCCAACTCACCCCAGCCAACTCAACGCAAAGCAACTTGCCATGGGACAACTCTCTGCGGGACAATTCAACAATTCAATTTAATTATTTAAAATAATTTTTACAATATTTTAATTTTTGTCATTCACATTTGATTTTCTCTTTTCTTTGGCATCCTTTCTTTAATGATTCTATTCCAATATTTCTTCGATATTAGTGTAACCCTTTTCCTGCAACAAGTTGTCCTGTAACAAATTAGTGAATTGGCCATAACAAGTTGGCTGCAGTGAGTTGGCTGTGGTGAGTTGGCTTTGGAGAGTTGTGGTGGCGAGTTGGTAGCAACAAGTTGTCCCATTCCACCATTGTATCTTTAGGAATTTTGGAAGATATCAATAAACTAGTTGTTTGGAAGATTAAACTCTGGGACATGCAGTACATGACAGGATACAGACAGAAGGGATGGGACTAGTGGTGGGATTCAAATAATTTAACAACCGGTTCTCTGGCTTAATGGTTTATTCCAACAACCAGTTCACCAAATTGCTCAGAAAGTTAACTACTGGTTCTCCCGAAGTGGTGCAAACTGGCTGAATCCCACCACTAGATGGGACATTATACTGTTATCCTTCTCTTCTGCATCATTCTATACAACAAAAATTTGCAGATTACATTTGCAAATTTCCAGGAAATAACCTGAATACTCACACACAATTCATAACAAAATAAATAAAGAACATTCCACCATTGAGAAATAATTTTTCTTTTCAGATAATGTTCTTTTAAGTTTCTTTCACTAAATGGAAAGAAAATTGCTACCAAAAATGCAGGGAAAAATATCTGCATTTAGTTACAAAAATGTGAATAATTTCCCATAATTCTTTCTCAAAGATTTTATTTAAATTGAGGAACAAGTAATTTGGGAATATCCATATTTTCCTAGCACCTTCCTACTGTTTTCCCAACCTTCCCACTGATCTGCCCATTCCTAAAATCTTCCAGGATCTTTTAACTGTTTGATTTACCACAACTGTAAAAATAAACCATTCAATTTAATATGGCTTTACAATATATGAGATGTATATTAGGGGGAAAACAGAACTGGATTTGGGAAAAGCACATCAAACTGACCAGTCCCTTATGATGAATATGTACCTGGTAAATATCCCTTACGAATATGTGCCTGGTAAAACCAAATTTTAAAAACCAAATTCTCACCAAAATGACAATCTCCAGATATTGTGTCTTATCCAGCCATACAGTCTGATCAGTTTCAGATTGCAGACCTTGTGTATGATCTCTTCCCTAAGGTACTTCTTCCATCTCTTCATCAGTGGTGGGGTGCTGCCAGTTTAACAACAGGTTTGGTGAACAGAACAGAACAGAATTCTTTATTGGCCAAGTGTGATTGGACAAACAAGGAATTTGTCTTTGGTGCATGTGCTCTCAGTGTACATAAAAATACAAGATACATTCGTTATACAGGAATGTTGGGTGTGTGATTTTCATAGTTCTTATAGTATTTTTTTTTAAAGAAATGTTAACATATTACATTTTATACCACCTCAGGTAACTGTTCACATGAATAAAAGACTTTTATTTCTACCAGACTCTACTCCTTTAAAAACCTTCAGGGTAAATATTCAAAATATATTTATCTCTTAAAAATTGACAATTGTATTTTAAAAGACAAACGGTATGCTTATTACACTTTTACAAGAGAAAAGCCATTATTTTAACTGATGGAGCTATATGCAGAAAAACCCTTATGGCTGCAAAAGGCACCAACTTACTAAGACAGCACTGAGGTATGCAGTCAGAACATGGATTACTTTGTTGAAATATCTAACATGATACTAAGACCTGAGGCAAATTTTAGGTTCATTCTGGCTTCCGTGTGTGTGTGTGTGTGTGTGTGTGTGTGTGTGAAAGAGAGAAAGAAAGAGAAATCAAAGGAGGAAGATTTCTTGGTTTTTCAATGTTCTCAATGGAGATCAGTTGTTTAATGCCGTATCAGTTTGTTGAGATAACATCTCTAATTATACAGGCCAAATATATTCCTAATATGTTGAATTCATATCTCCATATTTTCTAGAAAGAAAAATAAACTGAAGATAGAATATACTCTAATTTTAAAAACCTGGGGATCAGATCACTTTAGTTTTATATGTATTTTTAAGATAAACAAGTTCCCTTAGATGTACATTTATACATCAATAAAATTTAGTTCCAAAGTGCAAGGGTCTCATTTTGACTTTTCTTGAAAATCATTTAAAAGTAAGTTTCTACTTCTTCAATATTTTTAATTTGTGTTTTTTTGGGTAATGCTATATAGTCTGCTAAGATATACATATACATCAGAATACTTAATCAAAGATGGGTGACCATTTTTCCTCATCACATAGAGATCATTCATGAATTAACTACACAAATTGAGGGATTGTGAGTAATACTATCAATCATGATAAGACACGACGAATATTCCAATCATATCCACATGCATTTTAGGTATACTTCAGTAATGTAAAAATTGAACCGTAGCTGATAGCGACCCAGTCATACTGTGCAACTATTGTCCCAAGGAATAAATGAGTTAGAAAGTTTTATATTATTGTGAGAACTCAAAAACAAACTCAAACTACTGCGAACCTCCCTCAGTATGGTTTAGAAATGAATGAGCAAGTAGAGATACTCTTGGCAAATCCTTTTTTTTATTTTTTATTATCCTGTAATGGATTTATATAGACTCGTTATACAATTTCATTTTCATTCTTAATCCAGTAATTACAGACAATAAAGTCACCACGGCACCTAGTGTAGTTAATCCAAGGTTTGGCAAACTGGCGACTTATTGGGTTTTGGACTACAAAGATTCTAAAGCCATTCCCAAATGGCCAGAAACTGTATAGGCCAGGCCACACAATCGGTTTTATTCCCATAATCTCCCTACTCCCAAAGACGATGATCTGATTCTGACCACAATATCCAAATTCCTCCCATCCTCATCTGTTTACATTGATGACAAAATTGTATCTGCAGAGATGCTGCTGTGGCAACAGCCTTTGCAGGGCCTTGGACAAATTGGGAGCCCAGAATTTTAAAATGATTTAGACCTATCCACCCTATCCTATCATAAAAAATAACAAAAATCTGCTCCTAATGATTCTGCTAATTTCAGTCAAGGATCCAATGATCAGCCAAATCTGATACAGATAGACCTCAACTTATGACCACAACTGAGTCCAAAATTTCCATTGCTAAGCAAAACAGTTGTTAAGTGAGTTTTACCCTGTTTTATGACCTTTCTTGCCACAGTTGTTAAGTGAATTACTGCATTTGTCAGTTAGTAACATAGCTATAAAGTGAATCAGGCTTTCCTGTTGACTTTGCTTGTCAGAAGGTGACATGACCCTGGGACACTGAAACTATGAGAAATACATATCAATTGGCAAGTGTCCGAATTTTGATCGTGTGACCATGGGGATGCTGCAACGGTCATGTGACAAACAGTCATAAGTCACTTTTTTGTTGTTGTTGTAAGTTCATACGGTCTCCAAAAAAGGGTTGTAAATCAAGGACTACCTGTATATATATATCAGTGTTTAGGTTTTTTTAATCCCATCACTAAGAAGAAAAGTTGAAAAGAAAGGAAAACAATGAACTGTCCAGAAACTAGTTAAAGTAATATTGTTCAGCTTGCATCTATCTCAAAGGTACTTTTTACATGTATGTTTTCACCAGCAATAAAAAGTCCAGGTTTAATGAGATAAGAAGAGTATTGAATATCAATTTTAATCTAAATGCCATTTACACATCTACTATACCAGTGATGGCGAACCTTTTTCGTCTTGCGTGCCAAAAATAGTGGTGTGCGTGTGCTTACGTGCCAGTATACAAACCCCCCACGCACACTGCACTGCGCCTGCGCCGTGCCCCCCCATTGGGCCATTTGTGTCCTCCAGAGGGTTCAGGAGGTTTCCCTGAAGCCTCCAGAGGGTGTAAACGGTCCAACGGGACTTTCTTTTTGCCCATTGAGCTGTTTTTCATCCTCCGGAGGCTTTAGGGAAGCCTCCTGAAGGCGAAAAACAACCCTATGGGCAAACCGGATGTTCGGGAATGGACTTCCGGTTTGTTTGTTGGGCTGTTTTTTACCCTCCAGAGGGTAAAAAACCGGCCAACAGGCAAACCGGAAGTGACTTCAATTTGCCTGCTGGGCCGTTTTAAATCCTCCGGGGGCTTCAGGGAAGCGTCCTGAAGCCTCCGGAAGGTTAAAAACGACCCAATGGGCAAACTGGAAGTGACTTCGATTTGCCTGCTGGGCCATTTTAAACCCTCCAGGGTCTTCAGGGAAGCCTCTGGAGGATGAAGAACGGCCCTAAGGGTAAATGGGAAAACGGCCCTACAGGAGGGTAAAAAACGTTGGGTTGTTTTTTATCCTCCGGAGGCTTCAGGGAAGTGTCCTGACGCCTCTGGAGGGTGAAAAATGGCTGCAAATCAAGCCCAAAAATCAGCTGGCCCGCTCATGCAAGCGCG
>JANHFT010001171.1:14382-25248 GCA_032467955.1 Pseudoxenodon macrops | reverse complement strand
CTTGCCAGGTTTTCTACATACACCCCATTCGTTGCATTCCTGTTATCTAACGGGGCGGTCCTCGGGTTTGATGGGGGCGTGGCCAGGTTGGGGTGGGGGCGTGGCCTGGGGAGGGAGGTGAGTTCCACCACCTTTTCTCTGAGAAAAAAAGCCCTGCTTAGCATGGAACACCAAAAATAGTCTTAAGTAGTGTGACATCCTTGTCTCAAAGCAGCATCCTGTAGCTTTTTTTTTTTTTTTGATATTTATATATCTTGGAGAATGATTGGTGCTGATCAGTCCATTTCTTAACTTGTTAGCATTGTTTTGTAGGCTTTCCTTGCTTTCAAGGAATCACCCACAATACTCTTTGGTCACATGTCATCAACAAGTCCCACTTTTTGACAGCCATTAAAAATCACGCTGCCAAATCTTAGTAGATAATACAAAAAAAAAAAGATATATAATTTTCTAGTATATTTAACTCCAGAAAATTAAAATAATTAGTTGAGTCCATCATTACTTTTAAATATCAACATACTAAAATATATTCTCAGTTTCAAAAATGTAATAGACCTATACCACAAATAACAAACCATAATTATGGATTTCCTTCTTTTGCAAACCCACAACTGATTGTACATGATCTACGATTGTGAATTTTTTTATTGTGGTCCCTCATTTGTATTTTTTCTCCTTTAAACCAATATTGCTAATTGCATTCAGTTTTCATCCTTGATTACCATCTAGAGATCCATTGATACATGGCTGTATTTATACGTGTGTTAAATAAATAAATAAGCCAATGCTAATTCAACCAAATATGAGTAACCACAAGCTGTGGAATCTTTGGTTCTCTCTGAGCTTGGTTGTTTGCTTGCAAACATTTCATTACTTGACTAGGTAATGTCATCAGTGCTAGTGAGTGTGGGGTTTATTCCCTGTTTAGATTCAGCAGCTTTCTCTACCAGTGTTGGTAGAGTGTGGTAATTCCTTGATTAGGGTATATTGTTTTCTGCTTGATTGTTGTGAGATGTTAATCCCGTCTTATCTGGAGGGAAAGGAACTATTCTGGTCTTTTTGTTTCCTTCTTAGCTTTTTTTATTCTGTATTTTGAATTGTGTGTAAATGTGGTTTATCTCTATGTCTATTGACGACTGATTTGTTGAATGCTAAGCTTCCAGGAATTCCCTAACATTTTTTTGGATTTAGTTTTTCCAGGTGGTTCTCAGTTTATCACAGTTTCAAACAATTGAGCAGAAAACAATAGCTAAATCAAGGGACCACCAAAGAGAAAACCTCACTCCCAGCAGTACTGGCACTAGCACTTAGACTTATATACCGCTTCACAGTGCTTTACAGCCCTCTTTAAGCGGTTTACAGACTCAGCATATTGCCCCCAACAACCTGGGTTCTCATTTTACCGACCTTGGAAGGATGCAAGGCTGAATCAACCTTGAGCCTGGTGAGATTCGATCTGCCAAACTGCTGGCAGCCGGTGATCAGCAGAAGTAGTCTGCAGTACTGCACTCTAACCACTGCGCCACCACGGCTCTTTTAATGGCAAGGCAAGCTGCTATACGTAAACAGGGAGCAAAGACCACACTTACTTACGTTAGGTAATGAAGCATTTGCAAGCAAACTACCAACCCAAAGAGCAGCAAGGACTCCATAGTTCAACCGTGAGCTAAAGATAATCTCTTCTGTTGGATCTGCAAATTATATGCAGCCCCACAGTTACCAAGATCAGCTGCTAAAATTCAGGATAAATGTACCAAATATGTACCAAATGTACCAAATACACACACACATACACACACACCAATATATGGTACATATATTGTTGTAATGTATATATTAGTGTTTTAAATCTCCAGTATGTTTAACAATATATATTAACACCTCTAAAATTCCAAAGCAAGCAAATTAAATCTCTCTTTAAAAATTTTTTAAAAGCCCTCCACCTACCTCTCTCTGTAGCCTCATAAAGTTTGAACAATTGAAGTCCAACTTCATGTAAGCAGAGAAGTGGAAAGAGAATTAAAGCTCTTTACTAGCTATAGTTATACTAGCTATAGAAATGGTGTTCAAATATGGCTATTAAAATATCCAAAAATGGAATTTTTCATTTCCAATACCAATTGCTCCTGTACTTCTTTTATGAGATGTTGTAATATCATAAAAGGGAATGGCTCCTGCCATCCGACTCGTGTTGCCAAAATCCCAAAGATATTATTAAAGTAATATCTTAACAGGATACAGTAAAATATACCATTGACTTGACTCAGTCTAGCACATTTTATGCTCTTATTTGTAGGAGTAGTCGCCTGGGGGATATTTGTTGGAAGGAAAATCTTCTTAAAAGCAATATTGCTGAAAACTAAATTCAGCAATTCTCTTGCTGAATTTCTTCTGTTTCTTTTGTTAAGTAATCAAAATTCTCTACTTTAGAAAAAGGCACACAAAGAGGTTTTTTCCCCACTTTCATGCTTCCTTTGCGAGTGTGGTGTGAAGATTATTTACATGTTTTTCTGTTTTAATATTGTTTTAGCATCCTACTTTTGAGGTGAGTGGCAGGTTATCGCTAACACTTCTTTGTGTTTCCTTTTCTTTCTTTTTTTTTTTGCAGTTTGTTGCACATCCAAACTGCCAACAGCAGCTTCTCTCGATCTGGTATGAGAATCTGTCGGGTTTACGACAACAGACCATGGCAGTGAAGTTTTTAGTGGTTCTTGCTGTAGCTGTTGGATTGCCATTCCTTTCAATGGCTTATTGGATTGCTCCATGTAGTAAGGTACGAGTTGGTGCTAGGATGGGCCTGACTTTTTAATAACTTTGGGGCTTGGTTTGCATGTGGGAAAGAATAGATGATGTAATGGAATGTGTGAATGACCTTGGGGGATGAAGGAAAGAGGTGCTGCCTAGGAAACCATCAGAGAAGAGAAGCAGGAGCCTCTAGTGTCCCAACAGCCAGAGAAAGAATCTTAGCAAAGATTTGTCTTAATGGATTAGACCAGGGGTCAGCAACTCGCGGCTCTGGAGCCGCATGCGGCTCTTTCATCCCTCTGCTGCAGCTTCCTGTTGCTGGTTGATGCCACAATTTTGATAGGAGCTTCCGGTCAGGAGTGGGGGAAGCATGGCGTGCCAGGAGGAGACTCTATGGCAAGGGGTGGGTTTTCTGGTTGGCTCCACAATTGATAAGGCTTTTGGTTAGGACAGGTAGAGGAAAAAGGACACCGCACTAGGAGGAGAGACTATGGTGGGGGAATTGGACTTCCGGTCGGCTCCAGAATTGAAAGCGGGGCTTCCGGTTAGGATCTTTGTGGCTCTTTGAGGGTTTAAGTTTGCCGGGCCCTGGATTAGACAATTAAAAGTAGCAACGAGAAATTTGTATCTAAAGACTTGTAAGATTCTGTTAATATAGCCTTACAGTAAAGTAGAATTAGCTCATCTAGTTGATTTTCCTGTCTGATTTATCTGAGACTGTTGACCGATAGAAACTCAGAGGTAGTTTTTGGGACCAATATCCGTTGCAATAAAATGAATCGCATAAAAACCAAAACTGGGAGACTGTAAGTTCTAGCAAAATGTTTTCAAGGAAAATAAAGACGAAGTTCCAGTTGCTTGTTCGAAAAACACCTTTGGGTCCTGCTTTGAGTTTGGATTCTTGCATTGTGATCATTTCCAAAATTAAAATATTTCAAATGTAAAACATTTTACTCATGCCTACTTTAAACCAGGGGCCAGGGGGTTGGACTAGAAGACCTTCAAGGTCCCTTCCAACTCTGTTATTCTATTCTATTCTAAACCATGTGCTGGTCATACTTGAGAACATTAAATAGATGTCAACAAAAGGATTTAACATATAGGCACTCATTTTGATAGGAAGGAAGTGTTAAAAGACAATCTCTCTTAGATTGCTTAATATCAAACAGGTATGTCATTTATATAAAGACTACAGGCAAATTTGTTCATGCAGTGTATCACAATTGTGCTTAAACTAAAGATACAGAAGAGCAAGTGGTCAATATGATTAAATTTTGATTGGTATTTTATGATAAAATACAGATTATTAGGCACAAGGTTTCAACCCGAGATCTTCCATGTGCAATCCCTGTGCTTTGCTTCTAGGATGCTTGCTATTGTATAAACTTCCATGCATACGTTCCAAATGAATAAAATGAATGACAGTTCCTATGCTGATAAAGTTCATCAGGATAGAGGGAGAAGAAAGAGTTCTCCGTCACACTAATAATGATTAATCAAATGAGTGAACAGATGTAGGCTATAAAAAAAGCAAGCTTTGGCATAAAAACTGCAGTTTTCTTGGCAAGAGCTCAGAAGTTGTCTGAAGGAGTGTGCCTGAATCCTGGTTGCCACAGCCTGGTGCCTTAACAATCAGCACACTTTCTGTCTCTCTGCCTATGTCTGTGTGTTTCCTATTTAAAGAAACCCTTCTTTTAACATAAATATTGTGGTTACTGAAGTATAGCGTCTTAGCTGGACAGAGCTTTATTTAGATGAATGAAACTAACATTTGAACCTGGAATACATTTCTGCCATCAATTATCCCTTCTATTAACTATAATTCCTCTCTTAAGTATTGATCAGAAGACATGCACATTTAATCCAATCTTTCATGTATGTGAACTGCTTGAAGGAGTAGGTTTCCAGCATTTTCCTAATTAATAGAAGTCCCAGCAGAATTTAGGACGTATAAAGAAAGTGCTCTTGTTTGTGTCCGTCTTTGACCACGAGATTTCAGCTCAGTCATGGATGGGATTATCACAACTGGATTTCCCCATTGTAAGATTTTCTTTATAATCACTGTTTGAGAATGGAGATTTACTACAGTGGGTCGAAAATATGGCTCCATGGGTCAATTTCCTTTCTAAATTTGCCTAAAAAATGCATATTCATAATTTTTACCTTATGAAGCTTATACGTAAGGGCTATTTCTGGGTTTTTTGCAATGTGAGTTACATTGGGAAAATCTTGTAGAATGGAAAGAGTTAGTTTCTAGCTATAACCACATATACCACTGTGAGATTCACTCTCCCTGATTTCATGTTTGTCTCTTCTTTTTATTCCCCCCCCAAATATGTTATTGCCAAGCCTCTAATATATGCTTTCATTGTATTCCATACATTCTGAAGTGATGTGCCTTCCTTTTTGTTTATTTTGAAGAAAAACTCAAGTTCTTTTTCCATAAATTGTTGGAAGTCTTTTTCATTAAAAATTGCTTGATTCAAAGTCCATCTGTACTTTTTCTTTTGTCTTTCCATGTTCCTATAACCGGGCTATTGTCTGCCCAAAGATTTATTTCTTGTATATTGTCCATTAAATCAGTTGACATCAATATCATATCTATCCTGGACCATGACAAATGTCTATTTGAATAGAAAGTACCGTATATTGTTTTTCTTTCAAATGTCTATTTCTCCATACATCTTGCAAGCTTAGTTCCTCTTATCATTGTGAAAAAAGTCTTCGGAAGTGTCTTTTTGGGTTTTTAAATGTGTTTTCATCGTTTTATAGTCCAAATCAGCGTCAATTACCGCATTAAAATCACCCATTATGCATATATTTTCATATTCCAATTCTAATATTTTTCTGCGTAGTTTCCCATAAAATTCCTCCTGCTTCTCATTTGGTGCATATAATGCTATTAAAAGAATTTATTTAAAGTTTATTTTTACTTCCACCATCAAGATCTCCCTGATTTCATGTTGGAAAGGATGAAGGATATATAGGCAGAGATGGTATTCAGCCTGTTCCGACCAGTTTGGATGAACCGGTAGTGGTGATCTGTGGGTCGCCCACCCATCCGCCTGGGCGCAATCCTGTCCTATATTGTTGTGTTTTTGACGCTGCATGCATGTGTGTATGCCACCTGCAAGCGAATTGCCGTGTTATTTGACATCGCACGCAGGCCTGGATGGCACGCGTGAGCAAATTGCCATGTTTTGTGACACTGCACGCATGCGTGGATGGCACACACACAGACATTTCCGGTGCTTGGAGAACCGGTGAAACCCATCTCTGTATATAGGGGCAACATTTTCACTGTCTACTTCAAAAATGTGATGATGACTTACATCTCTGAAAAAAACATGACACAATAAATATAATTAAGGTGCCACAACCCTCTCTTGGTTGTTTTAACCAAGTGGTTGTGTTAGATTATAATTCCCATAATCCTAGTTAAACAACTTCTCTCCACCCAACCCCATGGCTACGGATATTGTAATCTAACATATCCAAAAAATATCACATAGCGATATTTACTACAGGTGATGCAAATCAATCCTTCTCTAGCTATTCTGCCATTACTTTGCCTTACTTTGTTAATTTTTTTCCATATTGATGCTTCATTCCCCTGCTTTACTTTTGCCTTCAAATTTATACAGATTTAAATGCAGATACACAATCAATTTAAAAGAACGGAGCCAAGCTTTTTTGCCGATCATTTATAAAGTGCATTTTAATCATCAAAGTCTTTAACTGTCCTTTTGGAAGCTTTAACAAAAACTTTGTCAAGGTCATTAATAAGAGTGATTAAGAACAGTGGCCATCTGGCCATGGAAGACAGCTGCTTATTTTTCAGAAGAAAGGCAAAACTTATTTTAGGCAGCCCTCTGAGCAAAAATAAAACTTACGAAATGCAGTGAGTCTCGCTTTGGAATAAATGCACAGTGTTGCGCTTAGCGTGACTTGTTGGTTTGGGAACGTTATACATTAGTTCCACACACTGCTTGCATCTATCCACGAAGGATATACACGAGCAACATATTCACTGTGTATTTAAGAAATGTGATGATGACCTACATCTCTGAAAGAACGTGCTTCAGTAAATGTATTTAAGGTGCTATAACCCTCTCTTGGTTGTTTTAGATCATGATCCATCTAGGTGTGTTAGAGTACCGTTCCCATCTCCAGTTAAACAACTTCTCCCCATTCAACCCTACGGTTATGGTGGTTGGTAGATGATTGAAATTGTAATCTAGCATATTTGCCTGGATACTGCTCACCTGCCTGGAACCCACACTGTATTTCGGACATTAACACATTAGAGAGGGTCCAGAGGTATTTTACAAGAAGATTACTCAACTCCTGCTTGCAATAAAATTCCTTATACCACCAGACTTGAAATTTTAGGACTGGATAACCTTGAACTATGCCGTCTACGTTGCGACCTAAGCGTAGTACACAAGATCATCTATCATAACGTACTACCTGTTAGCGACTACTTTAACTTCAACCACAATAACACTAGGGCTATCAATAGATACAAAGTAAACGTAATTTTGATTGCAGAAAATACGACTTCAGCAATAGAGTTGTAAATGTCTGGAACACTACCTGATCTTGTTGTTAGTTTCTCTAACCCCCCATACCTTTTATCTTAAACTGTCTACCGTGGACCTTACACGTTTCTTAAGAGGTCCCTAAGGGCGCACCAGCATGCCTACAGTCCCTGTCCTACTGTCCCCGTTTATATGTACTTATTTTATGTGTTTATGGCTGTTTTGCTTATTTATATCCATTTATTGGTGCCATTTTTTCATGTGTCCATGTCTATGTCTACATTGATACTTGTTTCCTTTTACTTGTTGACAAATAAATAAATAAAATGAATAAATATACAAAAAATATCAAGTAGTAGTTGATGATGTCCTTCAACCCTCCAAATACAGGTGGCCCATGACTTAAAAGTGGTTTGTTTAGTTCAAAATTGCAACAGCATTGAAACAAGTGACTTATGACCCTTTTTCATACTTACAACCATTGCAACATTCCCCATGGTCATGTGATCAAAATCCAAATGGTTGGCAACTGATTGATACTTAGGACAGTTATAGTGTCCCAGGGTTAAGTGATCACGTTTTGGGACCTTCTTGACAAAGTTAATGGGGGAACCAGATTCACTTAACTGCAGTGATCCACTACACAGCTGTGGCAAGAAAGGTCGTAAAGTGGAACAAAATTCACTTAATAAATGTCTCACTTAGCAACGTAAATGTTGGGCTCAATTGTGGTCGTAACTCAAGGATTGCCTGTATGCTAAAATATGGTCGCTAGCTATATTACACCTGCCTTAGCTCATTATTTTACCTGTTGCATTCACTCATGTCGGTTACTTTTTTCCAGTTTCTTCTAAATCTAATCTGAAAGAAGTTTTCCTTTTTTTGTGACTTGTTTTGCAGTTGGCTAGAATCATGCGTGGGCCCTTTATGAAATTTGTGGCCCATGCCGCCTCTTTCACCATTTTCCTTGGGCTCCTGGTCATGAATGCAGCAGACAGATTTGATGGCATCAAACTAAAGCCCAATGAAACCGTGACCGACAGTGCAAAACAGCTGTTTCGAATGAAGACATCTTGCTTCTCCTGGATGGAAATGCTGATTATCTCATGGGTAATAGGTAATAGTATTCCTCGAAGTTCTGTTTTGCAACCATAGCAAAAGTTACAGATGTTTAAAGATGCATTACAGGTAGTCCTCGGTTAACCACGGTAACTGGGACCAGAATTTCCATTCATCATCATTATCATCTTCTTTTAACGACCCTATAATCCCTTAGGGGTGAAGTCTGGGCAACTGAATGGAGCTAGCAGGGTGTTTACTGGCCAGATGCCCTTCCTATCGCCAATGTGGGGTTTTGTTCAGCAGATACATTCTCATTGTGCCCAGAGAGAGAAATATCTGCCTCTACCTAGGATCAAACTCACAGCCTCCTGATTGTGAGGCGAGAGCTCCACCTCTAGGCCACTGCACCGCTCTTGAGACCAGAGTTTCCATTGCTAAGTTAAATTTATGGTTGCCATGCAAATGGCAGTTCTGGCAGTCTCCAGTTACCATAGTTAAGCAAGTGTGGGTTGTTAAATGAAGACCTCATGTAATCACAACTTCCTTCCATCTTCCCCATTGATTTTGCTTGTGGGAAGCCATCAGTGAAGGTCACAAATCATAATTAGCTTGTTGACTCAGCCTTCCATCTTTTCGAGGCCGGTAAAATGAGGACCCAGATTGTTGGGGGGCAATATGCTGATTCTGTAAACCACTTAGAGAGGGCTGTAAAAGCACTGTGAAGCGATATATAAGTCTAAGTGCTATTGTTATTGATTATTAGAAATCCACGCCAAATACCAGGTACCCTGGTCATCTTGTGACCGTTTGAGTTGCTATGCCAGCCGGAACTTTGAGGACTGGTCATAACCAGAAGTGGGTTACCGGTAGTAACTTGGCGATAACGTCACAGTGCCGGTCCTGTCGGTGTCTCTGTGAGTGCCGCCATCTTGGATTTTGCTTCTGCGCAAAAATATTTTTGATTGCTGCATGCGCGCACACAAAGCATGACCCTGAGCGAACTGGCAGCAAAAATATCCGGAACCCACCCCTGGTCATAACTACCATTTATTCAGCACAATCACAAATTTGAATGGTTGCTGTAGTATCACAACATTGAAATACAAACTAAAGGAATGTACAATTATGTATTAAAGTCCCAAACCAGGAAAAAGCCCAAGCATAGAATATATTGCTTATTCATACCATTTTTGGAGTCAGAGTCATTAGAGCTGGACCAATTAAGCTGATCTCAGCGTCCATATGTTATACATTCATCCCTGATAATACATTTCATAGTTGCATTAAAAAATAGCTGGCAGCTGACACGTTATTAATTCCATTGCAATTTACATTTCACAATCTTAGGGAGAAGAATTCAAGTTTCAATGTACTTCCTGACCATCTGCTTGTTGTATTTTAGCAGTATGCTGTGAAAAACAAGGTCAAACGTTATCATGAAAGCACTACAGAACTTAGTCTGTAGAATTAACAGTATACATCCATTGAAAAAGACATTATTTCATATCTGGCTGTAGTATCTATGTAAATATAGATAATTTGTAGCAATGTTTTAAAAAAGAATTTTGTAGGTTGACATGACATTAATAAGCATATGAAATACTGTTAGTGAATTCTAGAAATAAGTTGTAACACGAGAGAATGTCAGCTTTATAAAACCTGATGTTCCAAATAACTAAGTACAATTCTTGAGAAGTGAATAGAATCATATTAAATATTAACAAATATTAAATGAAATGAAAGTAAATAAATTAAGAACTGAGGGGTAAATGAATGAGTGGGATTCCATGAAATTGTTTCTTACTTCATAATTGATATAAAAAAGAGGAACATTCACACTTTTATCCGAAAGTGCTAAAATGTGGCATAAGCAAAGTATTCATTAAAGACCTCTGTTTTATCAGTCCCTCTGTATGACTACGAAAAATGATGTAGCTGCTTTAACAGGAGCTTGACTTGAATAACTCACACAACAACCTGGAAAAAAAAGTAGGGTTGCTTGAATGAACAGCAGAAAAGTACTCTGCTTGCATGAGGTTTAAGAGCTTCTTCTGAATCATTTTCAAAGCATACATTGACCCATGAAAGGACAAATTATACAGTAATATATGCTCATTGAAAATGCCAGCTTGAACTCGATAGATAGATAGAATTCTTTATTGGCCAAGTGTGATTGAACAAGCAAGGAATTTGTCTTTGGTGCATGTGCTCACCAAAAACAAGATACTTTTGTCAAGAATGATAAGGTACAACACGTAATGATAGTCATAGGGTACAAATAAGCAATCAAGAAACAATGTCAATAAGAAGTCGTAAGATACAAGCAACAAGTTACAGTCCTGCAGTTGTAAGTGGGAGGAGATGTGTGATAGGAATGATGAAAAGACTAATAGTAACAGTAATGCAGTCTTAGTAAGTAGCTTGACAGTATGAGGAAATTTTTTGTTTAGCAGAGTGATGGCGTTCGGGAAAAAACTGTTCTTGTGTCTAGTTGTCTTGGTGTGCAGTGCTCTATAGC
>JANHFT010001167.1:170524-184634 GCA_032467955.1 Pseudoxenodon macrops | reverse complement strand
CTGAGTCAACCTTGAGCCTGGTGAGATTCAAACTGCCAAATTGCAGGCAGCCAGCAGTCAGCAGAAGTAGCCTGCAGTACCGCATTCACCACATGCACCACTGTGGCTCATGATATTTGAGTGTGTGACAAATAAGTTTAAAAACCATTGCTGCAACCTCCACTTCCTCTCCCATTTTTTTCCCCCCAGGTGATCATGGTAACAGGAGACCATCCAATCACCGCCAAAGCCATCGCTGCCAGTGTTGGCATAATCTCAGAGGGCAGCGAAACTGTTGAAGATATCGCCAGCCGCCTTCGCATCCCCGTGGAGCAGGTTAACAAGCGGTGAGCATCTTAATACCCGGACATGTAAAAGAGCTACTTTGAGTGACAGCGGCACCAGACAAGAAAGATATTCTGTGCAAGGGAAGGAAGTCGTGTGGCTGGGAAGTTTTCTAATCTTGAAGAGCTTTTCTTTCTTATTTCAAGGGATGCTCGGGCATGTGTGGTCAATGGAGGTCAATTGAAAGATATGGAAAGTGAAGATTTGGTTGAGATCCTCAAGATGCATCCAGAGATGGTCTTTGCTCGCACCTCTCCGCAGCAGAAGCTCATCATTGTAGAAAGCTGTCAGAAACTGGTAAGATCCAAACTTCTTATTTAAAAAAGTAGATATATTTAACACCTACTTTTTACTTTCCCATTGAAACCGGAACGTTTACAGAACCAGTGACATCATTTATACAAAATAAAGGTATATATGTGCTAGTCGTTCCCGACTCTAGGGGGCGGTGCTCATTTCCGTTTCAAAGCCAAAGAGCCAGAGCTGTCCAAAGATGTCTCCATGGTCATGTGGCCGACATGACTAAATGGCAAAGGCGCACGGAACACTGTTACCTTCCCACCAAAGGTGGTTCCCTATTTTTCTACTTGCATTTTTTACGTGCTGTCGAACTGCTAAGTTGGCAGAAGCTGGGACAAGTAACGGGAGCTCACCCCGTCACGCGGCACTAGGGATTCGAACTGCTGAACTGCTGACCTTTCGATCAACAAGCTCAGCGTCTTAGCCACTGAGCCACCGTGTCCCTCTTTATACAAAATACCAAGTGATAATTCTCCCCTTAGAATTTTTTTTTTTTTTTGCTTATGGTTTTAATATGCATAAAGGCTGGCCAATGACCATAATAAAGATAATTGATTTCTGTAACCCCATAAATCACAACTGATTTATTATTTGATATGAGCTTCCCAGATGGGTTTTGATGAATCTAGTAAACAAGTTAAGCACGTTACGTGGACACAGTCCATAATTAAGTAATTGTCTGCATCCTTCCCTTCCTCCAAAGATAATACAATGCAGGATTGCCATTATTTTTAATCTTCATAATTGCTTTGTGAAAGGCTGAACGGACAAGCGGTCTTCATTGTATTACTCTGGGATATATAGAAATGCCTGAAGCACCCAGACTCTGCTCCTTTTGGGTGGACCAGTTCTGACATTAGGAAACTTCTATTTACCGTATTTTTCCATCTATAAGATGCCCCTATGCCCACACACACACACACACTTTTCTTACCCAAAATTCAGAAATCAATATTTCAAACATTAAATCGAAAACATTTTGTAGCGTAAGACATTCTTTTCTTACCCAAAATTCAGAAGTCAATATTTTAAACATTAAATAGAAGACAAATATTTTGCAGAGTAAGACATTCGCTAACCGGTACTGGTATTATTATTATTATTTTAGTTTTCTGGCATTTTTATGGGCTCAGAACCAAGGGTGGGTTGTGGATCTTTTTGCTGATGGTCCACTCAGGGTCGCACCTTGTGCACAAGCGTGAGGCACATGCGCGCACACGTGCAGCACTCAAAAAATAGCTTATGCGCAGAAGCAAAATCCAAGATGACGGAGACACCAACAGAACTAGCTCCATGACGTCATCGCCGAGTTACTAACGGTACTAAAGAACCGGTAGGAACCCACCTCTGCTCAGAACGCTCTGACATTACCGTCCCCTGCTGCATGTGGGCACTGGCTACATGCTCTCTGCCAACGTCAGTTACCTAAGGCTCATAATTGGAGGAAACCTGTTAGCTTCTCTCTGCAATCGGGCGATTCGCTCGTGAGGCTGGTTTGCAGACATAAGGTATCGGCAGTTTCGCAACCGTGGTTCTCCTCTCGCTCCCCTTCCCCCCATGTGTATACGACACCCCTCCATTTTTAGATAAATATTTTTAAAGAAAAGATATTGTCTTATACACGGAAAAATACGGTAGCTTTCCAGAATGAAGACCAAGAAAAAAGGCATGGCAAAGCAAACCCTCTGAGCAGATGGGAACACTAAAGAGAAGTGTTGCCCATTACAAATCTCTGTTCTGAATCCCGTTCGTAGAACCCGAGTCTCACACGTCTCCTTCTTGTCCACAGGGTGCAATTGTGGCTGTCACAGGAGACGGGGTGAATGATTCCCCGGCGCTGAAGAAAGCCGATATCGGAGTCGCGATGGGCATTGCTGGATCCGATGCAGCCAAGAATGCTGCAGATATGATCTTGTTGGATGACAACTTTGCCTCCATTGTCACCGGCGTTGAACAGGGTTAGTTCCTGGGAGGATCCCTTGCTTAGAGAGATTCTGAGATAGGTTGTCCTCACGCACCTAGAATAGCAATAGCGCTTAGACTTATATACCGCTTCACAGTGCCTTACAGCCCTCTCTAAGCGGTTTATAGAGTCAGCCTATTGCCCCAAACAACTTGGGTCCTCGTTTTACCCACCTTGGAAGGATGGAAGGCTGAGTCAACCTTGAGCCTGGTGAGATTCTGGGTCCTCGTTTTACTGCAGGGGTGTCAAACCCAAGGCCTGTGGGCCAGATCTGGCCTGCGGGGTGCTTAGATATGGTCCGCGAGGCCATCCTGGAAACAGCGGACCAGCCCATGTGTCTGCCAGTAAAAATGGAGCTTCGGAGGGCAGCACACGGTCCTCCCAGGCTCCCTTTTCAGCCACGATGGCCTCCTGTAGCCTTCTGCCAGTGAAAATGGAGCTTGTGGGGAGGCCATGTGGCCTCCCTGAGTTCCGTTTTCACCGCAGGAAGCCGTTATGGCTGAAAATGGAACTCAGGAGCCTGTTTTCACTGGTGAAGCACTCGGCCCACCACAGGCACCCCTGAGATGAGTGACATCAAGCTGGCCATGCCCTCTCTGGCCTCTGAGGTCAAACACAACCCTGATGCTGCCCTCAATGAAATTGAGTTTGTTTTACTGACTTTGGAAGGATGGAAGGCTGAGTCAACCTTGAGCCTGGTGAGATTCGAACAGCCAAATTGCAGTCAACTGGCAGTCAGCAGAAGTAGCCTGCAGTACTGCATTCTAACCACTGCGCCATCACGGCTATTACAACACATAGAAGGAAACCATTCATGTTCTGCATTTTTCCTTTTTGTTTCCCCTCCAGGGCGCCTGATCTTTGACAACCTCAAGAAATCCATTGCTTATACCTTGACCAAGAACATCCCAGAGCTGACCCCCTACTTGATCTACATCACTGTCAGTGTCCCTCTTCCTCTTGGCTGCATCACCATCCTCTTCATCGAGTTGTGCACAGACATTGTGAGTCCTAAAGGACCAAACTAAAGTTTGCAGGAAGCAGAATAAAAGACACACACACACACCTCTAAACCATCTTTCATTTTTTGGGTCCCATTTTGTGGATGTATAAGCCGCTTCTTTTGAAACAAACCTCACCCTGGCTTAGCCTGAAGTCTTAACCCAGCCTGTTTAAGGCTGTATCATTGTTGCATTCACACAACACGCTAAACCCATTAAGCCAGTGGCTGTATTTATAAGTTATGAATTGGGGTTTTTTTTTATCGTTTAATTTCGAGATAGCTAATCGGTTTAGGCCAATTTATCCTAATTGGTTAGATCAGTGATGACTAACCTTTTCTTCCTCAGGTGCCAAAAGTGCACGCACAATAGCAAGCATGTCCGTGCCCACACCCATAATGCAATGCCCTCCCACACTGCTCCACTCCTGCACATGTGCGCGAGACTCCCGTGCACCTCCCTATCCCCACTCATGCATGTGCACACGACACCCCCCCATGCCCTGTTTTGGCCTCCAGAGGCTCCAGAAGCCTCCAGAGGCTGGAAACGGTGCATTTCCAGACTTCCGGTAGGCCCATTTTTCACCCTCCCAGAACCTTCACATGAGCCCTGTACTTGTCTGACATCCAAAACGGGGCACGTGGAGACTCCTGGGAGGGGAAGGGCGGCATGGGCATGCATGCGCCTCTCCCACATGCGTGGCAGACTCTCGAAATTCAGCTGGCTGATGGGAAGTGCATGCACCATGGAGCTGACCTGGGGTGACTGCTTGCATGCCTGCAGAAATGGCTCTGCGTGCCACCTGTGGTACACATAGATTTGCTATCACGGGGTTAGGTCAAGGTTTTCATCCACCACACCAAGTTCCAAAAATTTCACAGTCCATCACAGCAAGTCTGGGGGTGAAATTAAAGCTGGTCTTGTGTGCCACATGCTTATTTTAGCTATCCTGTCCTCCCCCACAGTTCCCCTCGGTTTCGCTTGCCTATGAAAGGGCCGAGAGCGACATCATGCATTTGAAGCCCCGTAATCCTCGACGGGACCGCCTGGTCAATGAAGCACTAGCTGTCTATTCCTATTTCCAGATTGGTAGGTATGCATGCAAAGTGGTGTCACCTAGTGGTTAGAACTAGCAAAAAAAAAGAGAGAATGCATTTGCTAGAGAGCAACGTGCTTTTCATTCAGCTTTAAAATAAGCATTCAAAGTTTATTTTTAATTTTTTTTAGATGGCTTACTAGAATAGGTTTTGATTAGCCTTATCTAACAGAGGCCTTTCCAGATGCATCAGGGAAGCTGCATCTCCTACACCAGTAGGGAATTCTAGGTACTGGAGTCCCAAAATTGCGGGAGAATGCTGGGTTAGGAAAGGCTGGCTTAACCATAAAGGACATGAAGGTTAAGGCTAGATCTAGAAGTTTCCATACAGGAGCTGTGAGGAGCACCAGGTTTCTCTCCTGCCGAAGAACCTTTTAAAATGCTATTTGTAGGATCGCTTCAAATGAACCTTATTAAAATAAAAAATAGATGGGAAAACAGACAAGCCAAGGAATTATTATTATAAATATTCCATCCTGCCTAGAAGCCAGAAGACAAGGGGGTGATAAGGACCATCCTTGTGAGCTGGAAGAGATAGCAAGGCGCAACTTCCTTACTTTATCTCACTTGGTGCCTGCAATATACTGTCAAAATGTGCTCACCCAAATAATTGAAAACCCCTGGCTTACAAATCTGATGCCAAAGTGCAGCAGGGCCAGGAATCCAACACAACCTGTGGTTGTTGTTGTTTTTTTGCCTTGCAGGAGCCATCCAGTCAGTTGCTGGCTTTGTTGATTACTTCACCGCCATGGCGCAAGAGGGCTGGTTCCCACTGAAGTGCGTAGGGCTTCGAGCCGCCTGGGAGAATGATCATATCCAGGACGTTCAAGACAGCTATGGCCAAGAGTGGGTGAGTAGAGAAGACCAACCCAACTCCCAACCTGATGTTCCCAGTGTTGCAACTCAGGACTGTTTAATCACAAGCCATGTTTACCCAACCTGAGAACCGGGAATGTACTTGATAATTCCTCGATTAGGTTGTTTACTTTTAGCTTGTTTGCATGAATTGGGAGAACACTCCCACTGTCACTGACAGGGCAAGCCACTAGTATATAGAGAACAAACCCCGCTCCCTTCTAACATTGATCATGTTACCTAGTTGGGTAATGAAATGTCTGCAAGAAAACAATCAAACTCAAGAGAACACCAAGGATGCCACCATTCAACCCTGAGTTGCAAATATTCTCTTCTATGAGTAAACCAGGGGCTGGTTTGGACAAAACCTCAGCAACAGTTTTTCATGCGGCCATTGATAAAAATAGGATCGCCAACATCATCACCAACATCCGATGATGGATATGGCACAAGAAGAATGAGTAAATATATTGTCTAGAACCTCAAAAAAATTTAAGCAGTTCTTGGGGTTGTTTGATGGCTGGTGGTCATCTATTGAATTTGCCTCCGTACCACCATTTCTTTCTCTTCTCAGACATTTGGACAACGTCTTTACCAAGAGTACACCTGTTATACCGTCTTCTTCATCAGCATTGAGATGTGCCAGATTGCAGATGTGCTTATCCGCAAGACACGGCGACTTTCCGTCTTCCAGCAAGGATTCTTCAGGTAAATCACACCCCAAGTGTGAGATCTTCCTAGTCTGGCACAACTAGAAATTTATTGTTTTTTTTTCAAATTCATGTCTTTTATATTGTGATATTATTCATCAAAACAAAGGGATAGTAGCCAATGGTTGACAGCAATATGATCGGTGAACAAAATATTAATATGAAGGAACTGTCAGGATTGTCCAGCAATTCAGTTCTGATGACTTTTGAGTTATCCAAAGAAAGGCTGAATTAGGCTGTAACCATGAACCTACTTGGCCCACTGAAAAACTGGCACTCGTATTGTAAATAATGCTATTTATAATGTACTAGGAAGGATTTCAGATATCCTAAATCTCTAAGGAGATTCTTACTAGAAAAAAAATTTTCCAGTAGGCAAATGACGCAAAATTTAAACTTTGCTGGTAAGATTCTATAGCTGGACTCTTTCTTCTTAACTTTTCCAACCCAACAAATTCAACCTGTTGTTCGACCTCCTGTTCTCATTCTTGAATTTGTGTTGGTTGGACAGTGTTTTTTCCTGACCAAATGATGCTAGTGATGGGCAAATCTGAATCAAGCATGAGTCCAGGAAATAAGCTCCTTTCCCAGAAAAAATTGGCAAAGCATTTTTGCAACCCAACCCAAGATCAAATTTGAGTTCTCCCTAAATTTGTCCATTTTGGAAATTCAACAACAGAATAGAGATATTTGCCTTCTTGCCAGTGGACTTCTTTCCACTGAGTGATCCAGTTCTGGCAATGATCAATTGACCATCACCCAATTCTGGTCTATCCAAAGAAGAAATCAAGAATAGCTGAACATCTTCCATCCAACCCTACTCATCTCTTTCTCTTTCAGAAATAAGGTCTTGGTGATTGCTATCGTGTTCCAGATCTGTGTAGGCTGCTTCCTGTGTTATTGCCCTGGGATGCCCAATATCTTCAATTTTATGCCCATACGGTAAGAACGTTTACACATTGGTATTCTAACGTGACAAAACCACCTCTCAAAAGTTCTCATGAAGACATGCTACAGAGCAGAGAGCTAGTTAGAAAAGCTCATAGCCACCTTTGAACCTGTCTCCCCAAAACCTCAGATGCATGATTTTGTGTGGCTTGTTTTATGATACATTGTGGTTTGCAAAAGATGGCTTTCAATGCGATACCATATAAGGATCCTAGCAACTTGGGCAAACATGAATAAGCAAACCAATGTTCTCTTCCCACATTCTTGCTTCTCTCCTTCCATTGTAGGATATCATTACACACTTAGCATGGCTATAAATCTCAACTGACCAGACAATTTACCCTTTTTCGGGAATTAGCTAACTCAGCAAAAAACTCCCACAAAAAACCCAACAATGTCGACGAATCACACAAAAAATAAAACATGAAGCATAGAGATATAGATTTGGTCGCTGTAATTCATAGACATCAATGAGTGTATTTGATTTACAATCTACCCTTTATAACAGGAGCTCAAGGCAGCTTATAGTGCTAAGTCCTCCAATTCTTTTCCCCAAACAATAACCCTATGAGGTAGGTAAGGTTGAGAAGAGGGGGTCCAGCCCAAAATATAGAAGGAAGCTTCTATAGCTGAAGGTTGATTAGAACTTGGGTCTAGAACTGGTCCAACACCTTTACCACTGTACCTCAGTGGCTCTCTTTAGATCTATATTATTTATGTGTATCTATAATTCAGGGCTTAAATTCTAGTTATTTTCCTCTCCTTCACAAATCATTTCTTGTTTCTTTAGGAAACCCCACCTCACATCTTAGAAATCCTTACTCAACTTGCTCTAATACATATTTTCCTCTAGCTGCACTTCCACTGTTTCTCCTATCCCATCAAACATTTAGACATTAAATTCAGCAAAGCAAGAGCAGCTCATTTACACATCGCCTTATAACAACAGTAAGTACAGACACAGGGAAAGACAATGAGGAGTTAAAGAGCTAGAAGGCTACAACTTAATCCTCCGGAGCCAATTCTCCCCTTTAGCTAAGTGGGAGAAAGCAAATCCTCTCACAAGAGGCAACTTCCTGCAGCTCAGCTCAGCACCAAGGACAGCAGCCACTACTGCCCTACATTACAACTGCCTCCTTTTTCCTGGGACCTTAGCAGGAGAAAACACAGATCACTTACTGAAAAACAAAAGCCTTGGGGCCATATTTGTGTGGAAGAACGATGCTCAATTCCCGTCTGCTTCAAGCCACTTCACTCAAAAGACGATTCAGCTCAGCAGGCTAACTTTTAAAGTTGTTTGTCCATTCTTTTGTTCCCCCATCCATCCCGTCTAGATTCCAATGGTGGCTAGTGCCTCTACCATTTGGCCTTCTCATCTTTGTGTATGACGAAATCCGAAAATTGGGAGTCAGGAGACACCCTGGAAGTAAGTTACAAGAATGGGTAGAGAGGAGGGAGGCACAGGTTGACGTAAGGTTCGTAGAAGGCTTGATTCAGGCATCTTCTACTGCAATTCCCAATCGTGGAACACTCAGAAAGAATGCTGTACTACTAGAAACCTTCAAGTGTTTTTCCATCGTCTTACAAACTGCTGTAGGCATCAATGATACCATCGTCACCCTTAACCTGATCCCCGTGTTGTTTCTTTCCTCCAGGTTGGTGGGACAAAGAACTTTACTACTAAAGATGAAACTCGGGGCACAAATACATCCCTACTGACACGGTTTGTGCTGCCTGGGCTGCTCCCTGTGGGTGCAAAATACTACAGTAAGAAGGAACCTGGGATTTGCTTTCTTCATTAGCTACACCTTCAACTGAGCTTGCTGAATTTCTTACCCTTCCTTTGATGAAGTTCCATATCCCACAAGTCCTGCTCCAGCTACTCTTGGCCTAGAATCTGCCCATCATCAAGAAAAATATTTGGTGAGGCTGATATGCTAGGGGAAATGGACGATCCTTGAGATGGCAACCACATATAAACATTGATAGAAGTGGTTTTCTTTTTAAGTATAACAGGTTTCAAACCCCAAAGCCAGCAAACAAGGCAATATGACCTCAAGGAAGAGTAAATTGAGCAGGTTGAGTAAGTGGTTTGCCTCCCGTTTGCCCTCTCCATAGGAAAAGCTTTTTTTTTTTTTAAACATATATGCAATGGCACATTAGCATCACTTTCAATTTCTGCACGATTTGGACTTTTTGTCTCCTTGGATTAGTACTTCCCAAAGCATAAAGCTTACACAGAAGAACTTTCACACAGTGGATGAAAGGAAAGCAGAGAAATTGATACACAGGCAAGCAGTCTCAGTTCAAGATAACCAGACAACGAAGCTATCTAAACATAATTTTCCATTCCTTCTAATTCTGATTACCCTATAGCACAATGGACTGCAATAAGGAAAATAAATAAGAAAGATGATATATGCCTCGTGATGGCATCAGGCTTAACATGACTTATATACTTGCACCATGCTTTATGATGCAAGTAAATAATTTTGTTGTTTGCGTAACGGTGTTATTTTGAAATCATTTGTCAGTTATCAAATGGGCAGATCATGCCATGACCACAAACCACCTCCTGTGCTTGTGAGAGACTTCCCTTCCTCCATGGCTACCAGCCTATGAATAAAGAGAATGGTCCTTTCAACTTTTTCCAGTCAATTTGCTCACCGATGTGGAGGTAACTATAAGATTGAATTAAAGGGAAGCATCGCCGTGCCCACAAAGTCTCATTTAATGGTTTTTAAGAACCCATTTCCTGCAGAAGAAAATACCCCGAGAGTCGGACGTTGGGCTAGTATACTTCATCTAATTGTACTTGCTAATATTTATACAATTATTATTATTATTATCTAAAAAAAGATAAGTATTATATACGCCCTGGGACAAAAATGAATCTTTCCGCTTCTGCTGCTTTACAAGTAGGGAGGACAATTAGATATAGATGCACATGGACTAGAGAGGTTTCCAAAGAAAGTCACCAGAAGGCCCCCTAAATCTAGCCAATTACTTTTCGCGTTCCCTGAACAAAACAAAAATGGCTTGCAGAGTGAGGAGAACTCTCTTGCTGCCAAGATCATGCAGAGAAGAGGGACCTCTCTTGATGTACAATACACTGCATGATGTACAATGGCAATAAAGGCTATACTTATACTCCCAGAAGATTATGACTGTCCATATAACCCCGTGTTTCTCATTACCACATCACAACATCCTCCATCATGATGGCCTTTAGCGAAGGCAGCATCCATGCAGTTGCCACATTCAAGAAGAAAAATAAAAATACACTTTATTATTATCCCACGACAGGCCAAACCATTAAAGCCTTAATTTTAATTTTGCCGTTTTATCCCCTGCTACGCATGGCTTTGCCTGCAAACGTTTATACACACCAAAGCCTAAATAACCTCACCTCAGCTTCAAATGTAACTCAAGCGTTATTACTAAAATTCACTGTGCCTTTTACCTTTGAGCTTCACCAAACCCCGTCCAGTTTTAGGTTAGATAATTTGGCTACAGTTTCTAAAAGGGAAGAGTGCCAGGTACATCACGACGCAAATGACGGAGCCTGTAATACGACTGATGTACTTGCATCCAATGCCATAATAATAAGTGTTACCTTGTATATGATGATCTTATGATGTGTTGTCATTTTTAACGTTATTCTGGCTGGTTATGGATGCTGGCGCAATATAACTAAGATTGAACAGGGTAAGAATATGAGATTATTGTGTATGCTTGTTGATTTAGTGGTATCCGTCTTGTTGGATTAATGGGTTGCCTCAACACCATCATAATGTAGGAAAGATGTGTAGAGAACAGACAAATGAATTCAAACGGGCAAAGTATAAATAATACTTTTTAAATTAGCATCATTCTTGGAATGCCACAGTGACCATGACCGGAAACGATCTCACTGCAGAAAGGCAGTGCAAAGGCCTGCGTGCCTTTGCAAACATAATCCGTAGCTGAGATATCTGAGGAGGGACACAGACACGGTCTCTCAAGTTGGAGCAACACAATTGGTGGAGTTTCAGTTACTGTGTACCAGGGTGACAAAGAGAGCCAAGGAGCTGAAGGAAAGGAGGCCAGTGATCACCGCTTTAACCAGGAGTGCAGTCCAGCTACCCAGGAGAAAGACGTGCACAAACGATCTAGGAAAGCAGAGAGAAGTACGTGAGGCCTGAGATTTTAAGGCTGGCAAAAAAAAAAAAAACACCCCACCCACTATTGCATCAATATCCCATGCTTGATTTGCACATCACGCTGAACCAAGATACCGTTTATCATCACACATGATCAGCTACTAACTCTCTTTTATAGGAAAAAAAAATGGTTGAGTTTGTAATATAAAGACCCAACAAGCTGACATGATGGTTTTCGGTGTTGGATGAATACAACCAAATGTAGCCACAGAGAGAGGGGTCCAGTGGGTGGGGGAGGGTTAAAAATAAAGCCAAGATGGTGGTTTCGGTCACAGCCCCGCCCCCTTCTTACTTTTTGACCTAGCACAAACACTGAGATGAGAAAATTCTCCAAGCATTTGAGCAAAGGAAAGTCTTGATTTTTTTTGAGAAGAGGAAGAGGAGTTTTAAAAGAAAGGGAGCCGTGGTGAGGATGTGGGAGGTTCAGATTCAATTCCTCACTCATACAAAAAGGTTACTCAGTTCTGGGGGGGCGGGGGGGAAGGATTATCGTAGAGAAAATAAAGGAAAGGGGAGAGAAGGATTTGAACCAAGGACCGGGAGGTTCCCAAGGTTCCGCCTGTACCTGGTAACCGCCCTTGCCCACCTTAATCCCGCCAAGATTACTCACTCCATAAAGAAGGCTTTGTAGATGCTGACACCCAGGAGGAAAGTAAGGGGCAGTCGGTAATGTTTGGGTAAATCGTAGCGGGTGAACATCCAAACCAGGGCAGCGGTGGCGATGTAATGAACCTGCAAGGGCACAAAACGAAGAATAAGGAAAGATTCCCAGATGCTTTCCAAAACCTGACTGCCAAGCAGAACATCTGACATTCAAGTCAACTGGGATTTATAAACCATCACAGTATAAAATTCAAATATGTTTCTTCCAAAACTAGCTAACTAGCTAGCCAGCTCTGCCCTTGTTCAGTTTTCTCCTTTGCAAAGTTCCCTCTAAGTCCAGGCTCCCCCTTGGTGCTTTGCTGGCCCCTAAAGTTCACTCAGTTTCCATTTTAGCTCTTGAGGGGATATTCTATTCCTTGCAGCAGCATTTCTCAACGTTAGAAACTTAAAAATATGTGGACTTCAACTCCCAAATTGGTTGGCTGGGGAATTCCTGGAACTGAAATCCACACATCTTCAAGTGGCCACAGTTGAAAAACGGCCTTAAAAGATTTTCATGTTGTGGCCCGCCAGCTGCCAGCGGACGATGAGGAGGTTGGGGAGGAACTTGAAACAGTTCTGGAGGAAGGCTCTGATAAATGCTCTGCGTCGGACAAAGCCAGGGCCGTCCCAGCCGCCGGAGAGGCAGCTGCCTTTGGAGGCTGATATGAGTGAGGAGGAAGAACAGCTGGGGTCTGTTCCAGATGCGCGTATGTGCAGAGCAGTTAGGAGAGGAGAACAACTGAGGACAAGGAGTCGACTCGGGAAGTAAGGCACACGTGGACGCTGAATGGCCCCTCCCTGGCTGGGGAATAATTAGAAGAAAAGGGGAGTGGTTGTCATAGGAGACAACAGTTCGCATTTCTGAAGATTTTGCTCATTGTGTTTTGTGCCACAAAGACTGCTTGTCAGAACTTAATTTGTAGCCTTTCAGCTTGGAGCTCACGGCCTTGCACTTATCACAAGGAACTGATAAGGTCTGTTACTGCAGTTAACTCCTTGAAGGGGCATTACCTGGACTTTTCAGTGAGTGAATGCAATTAATTCACAAGAGGTAAATAAAGAGGGTTTTTTGATGAAGGAATGTTTCCTGCTTCTGCTAAGGCTGGGTCAGAACATTTCTCTCCATAAAATAAACAGTTTGGGGAATTCTATACTGGAGTCATGTTTGATTACAGAAAGTTCCACATTCACAGAATGATCTCACTTACTTCCCAGCTCCCTGTTACAGAAGCTTAGTGTTTTAAAATTAAATCTCAGTAAATGCATGAAAGTATATGAACATCCTGTCTGTGAAATATGATATTATTTATCTTACTCTTTCACATGCAAAGATCCACAACTTTAGTGAACTGATTAATATTTTTAACTGGACTGCCAATCTAAATGTATATAGCAAGGAGGCAAATCTACATACATTACCCACAAAATACCCCTCTCAAGTAAATAAGACTTACCAGGCTGATGTTGGAATCAATACTCATCTGAATGTACTTCCAATCAAACTCAATGCCACGAGCTCCCACCCACAGTGGGATGCATCTGTTGGAAGTATGGAGGCAATTAGGATGGGGCAGCTCGTAAAGAGATGGGCACAAAACATTGCACAGTAGCCTTGCAGGCTGCATTGTTGAGCCAGCATCAAAAATATGGGCAAGCAAATGCTTTTTTAATTTCTCCCACCCCTCATTTGAGCAGTGAACCCTCTTTGGTAAACCCAACTCACCGAGACATAATGAGCTCCGCCGTGGCCCATCCCAGTGCAGCGACCATAATCTTATATTCCCCTTTTCCTGCGTTCCGGGACATCACCAAGTGCAGCCCCACCAAATCAGCCAGGTCTACGGTAGCTTTCATGAACTCCTGAAGCACAAAAGAAAGCTCAGAGGTAGGCAAGCAAACTCCAAGTTTCAACCCCAAAAGTTCATATACACAAACACATACCCCAAACCAGGGGTGAAATCTAAAAATTTTCCCTACCGGTTCTGTGGGGTGGCTTATTTTGTGGGCGTGGCTTGGAGGTCAGGTGACTGGGTGGGTGTGCTTTTACACTTTACACAGAACACAAA